>OZ012741.1:42519872-42752372 GCA_963859935.3 Lathyrus sativus
TATTATAGTATGTCAAAATTTGTCTTTTAATTTAAAAAAAAAACAAATTTAAAAAAACATGTAATATTTAGAAAAACGATTTATTAGATTCTATTTTTCAAAATACAAATAAAAAACCCATTTTTTTAAAGCTAAAATAAACTTGCCCTAAATTTGACGAAAAATTAAGAATGTGAGAATAAATCTGAACAATTAGATTTTAAAATAAACAATGTAAATTATGTGGTTTTTTTCTCTCTCCTTCATTATTAAATAAATGATGGAGGAGAGAGAAAAAATGACGCATAATCTCCACCATTTATTTTAAAATCTTACGGTTCAAATTTATTTTCATGTTCTCATATAAAAATGACATTTTTAAATAATATGTCATCTCTCTATAAATGATAGACGAAAGAGAAAAAAACATGACGCATAATCTCTATCATTTAATTTAAAATCTAACGGTTCAAATTTATTCTCATGTTCTCACGTAAAAATGACATTCTCAAATAATATGTCATTTCTCTCAAATAATATATATATATAATGATAATGATGAAAGAGACACACGTTCTTTAAATAAACTTTTTAATATTAACCAATCTAAAGACTAATAATTATTCTTATCTTTCATATATAAAAATAATATTTTTATTAGATATGTCTTTTATATATATATATATATATATATATATATATATATATATATATATATATATATATATATATATATATATATATATATATATATATATATATATATATATATATATATATATATATATATATATATATATATATATATATATATATATATATATATATATATATATATATATATATATATATATATATATATATATATATATATATATATATATATATATATATATATATATAGTTTGTTAACATAGATCCACTTGTTTTAGAAAGTTTTATTTTAGTAAATTTTAACTAAAAAATTGTTAGATGCACTTTAAGGTGCGTGTTGCTAAAATAGACCTTTATAAAAACAAGTGGATATACGTTAGCAAACTCATATATATATATATATATATATATATATATATATATATATATATATATATATATATATATATATATATATATATATATATATATATATATATATATATATATATATATATATAGGGATGGTGCACTGACAGTGAAAATTATGTTTACACAACCAACCAATGACAATCTTGTATTCCACCAAATCAGAATGTAATATATAGGGATGGTGCACTGACAGTGAAAATTATTTTTACACAACCAACCAATGACAATCTTGTATTCCGCCAAATCAGTATGTAATTCTTAAATTACTTATATGATTTTCCACTTTACAATATTTTGATTGGATATATATATATATAATATTTTTTTTACTGACCGTACACTACCAAAAGTAAATTTTTTTAACTTATTTCAAATAATAACCTTTGAATTGAATTTAATCTAATAGTTAAAATAATCTTTTATTTAATTAACCACTAGATTAAATTCAGTTTAAAGATTATGATTTGGAGTAAGTGAAAAAAAACTTACTCTTTAAATTAGTTGATCTCCATTTTATATATATATATATATATATATATATATATATATATATATATATATATATATATATATATATATATATATATATATATATATATATATATATATATATATATATATATATATATATATATATATATATATATATATATATATATATATATATATATATATATATATATATATATATATATATATATATATATATATATATATATATATATATATATATATATATATATATTAGGAATCAATTTATTATAAGAGTAAGTTTTTTTTTAACTTACTTTACGTCATAGCTTTTAAATTGAATATAATCTATTGATTAAATTAACATTTTTATTTATAATTATTTGATTAAATCTAATTTAAAAGTCATGATTGTGATGTAAATTATAAAAATTTATTCTTAGAGTAAATAGATTTTCACTTTATATATATATATATATATATATATATATATATATATATATATATATATATATATATATATATATATATATATATATATATATATATATATATATATATATATATATATATATATATATATATATATATATATATATATATATATATATATATATATATATATATATATATATTATTGTCAACCTTGACTTCCCTCATTTTAAAGGCATGTATTATTAATCAAGTGAGTACCTCTATCAAATTTTCGTTTATATATGCCGTCTTTGCTTTTAATCAATATCCATCAAATAAATGGTTGTTATCCTTTAAACATGACACGATAGATACTCTCAATTAATGAGCCAAGAATAAAATTAATGCGACCTTTGCTATTTTAAATTGACTTAAAATTAGAAAATTAGGAAAAAAATTTATCTTTAAAATTGTCTTAAAAACACTGCACCGAATAAATTGTCTGGATTTCTTTTTTTCAGAATGTCCTCTTCTAAAATATAAAATGCCATAATACTCAAACTCTAAAATTTAATTATAGAACTGTTTCATTTTCAGTGGTGCTCTCGTCTACTGAGTGGATGAGCTTGTGCAGAGTGAATAGCCCTGAAGTGAGTTCGTTCATGGATGGACATATGAAGGTGTGAATTCTTTTTTATTTTTTTTTCTGTTTTATTTATTTACTGCTGATAAATAGTAATTTTTATTAATGATAATAAATGAGAATAATTTTTAATGTTAATAATCTTTTACACTTAATAATGATAATTGTTAATAATTTTTTAATGTTAATAATATATCATCATTAAGTGTAATGCCCAAGAATTTATATCATCATTAAGTGCAATATATATCATTAAGTGTAATATATCATCATTAATTCTTTATCATAATTTTTAATCTTTATCATAATTTTATAAATTATTAACATTTATAAAAAATTATTAACATTAAAAATTATTATAATTTATCATTTATCATCATTAATAAAAATTATCATTTATCATAATTAAATAAATAAAATAAAAAAAATTAAAACAAATTCACTCCCTCACACGCTCGTCCGCTGGGTGGACAAACTCATTAGATAAACAAACTCACTCAAGAGCCATTTTCGCTGCACACACTCGCCCACTCAATGGACGAACATCCACTAAAAATAGAGCAGTTCCGTAATTAAATTTTAGAATAAAATATTATAGCATTTTCTATTTCAAAAGAGGACATTGGGAAAAAAAAATCTCGGATCTAACCTTTTAACTCTAATAATAATAAAAACAGGCACCATTATGTCGACAGGGACGGTTGCCGACCATACAGTGTGTCAGCAAAACTGATAAGTTTCACCATAGGTGTTCCTTAATCATGGCACCGAATTCATACCCCACGATGTTGTGGTACCCATTAAAATTCAAACTTTTGCTATTTTGCATACTGCAATGCAGTTTTTGTTTGGCAATACAGTTAGTCAGCCACGGCTCCATAAATAATTGATTGGAGCATAGTTAACTATTTAAATATTCATACAAAAAATTTAAAAAATTGAACATAACAAAATATTCATACAAAATATATTTTCATTTATAAAATTGAACATAACAAAAATTAACCAAACTTGCTTGCAAGCTTTGTTTCTTTCATTTAGTCAGTGAAGTGTTGTTGAGTTAATCTTACCAAAACTCTTTCGATATGTCATTTATGGAAATCAATCTTAATCTTTCAACATTTCTTGTTCCACTACGAATAAATGGTGTCGTTTATGAAAATCATCTCTTTATTTTCTTGATTATATCTCTGTTGTATGAGCTATCTATATTAACTCTTTATTGAACTTTCTTTGGTTAATGTATGAGTTGTTTTTGTCAGTGTTATATTGCTGTTGAATGTACAACACCCTAGAAATGTAGAACACTCTAGAAATGATCAAGCATGACATTTGCATTGCATTTTCATGATCATTTGTATAACAGGTGTTCTTAGCTGGATTTCATATGTCTACCTGTTTTTCTTCAGCAGGATAGTGAACTCTGGTATTCACAGGTAAATACAAGAGGAAATTAGAAACAAGCGATGGAACAAATTCAAGATGAGTTACTTGAGGTGCAAACCCGTATGAATCAGTTTATGGAATTGATGCAGAACATGACTCAGGGACAAGAACAGTTTAGAACTTTGGTCCAACCACTCATTGATACTCCTAGAGTTGATGATTGCGGTGTTGTCCATCCTGGCGGAGGTATTTCTGGTGGTGCCAACCTTCTGGCGGAGTGATTCGTCCGCAAGTGCACGGAAATATCGAAGTAATATAAAAGATTTGTCGAACCCATAGAGACCAATGTCAACCTACCGTTATCTATTGTCGCGGCGTAAAGCTAAGGCTAATGGAATTAGGAAAGTTAAATGCGAATGAAATTAAATACAACGGAAATAAAGATTATTGGTTTAAGGAAAAGCGGTAAAGGGATATCGGTATGTAATGCTTTAGTTTTCGGGGATTCGACAGGTCGCTGGTGCTTTTTAGTCTTTGTACACACTTTTCAGGAGAAAATGCTCGTTTAAAAACCTTTGTCTCACGATGGTCGTTGACTCGGGTCATAATTCTAAGGCGGAATGTACGCTCTCGCAGTCCCATTCAGGGTTAAAACTACTTTTTGAAAACAAATAAATTTTGATTTCTTTTAAAGCACGTTCGCTGTGTTTAAAATCAATGCCTAGTTCTTACTATCCGGTTTGAACCCCAGCTTTCGCGTGTCAGCTCGTGCCTTAATGAATTTCCCATTTTCGTGGCAAAACTACTGGAAATAATTTCTCGCTTTCGCGAAGAAGGTTTATTTAGAAGATTTAGATTAAAAACTACGGCCAGAAAGGTGTTTGTAAAAAGGGAAGGTGCACCAGGTATTATCGAATCCCATCCTACTAATTCGATTACATACCAATAAAACTAATTTAGCTAGACATGATAATTAATGCAAACGGAAATAAACAATTGCATCAAAATAAGATAACATGCATTATGACAGAAAATAAAATAATAATTCAATTAATAAAAACCTGTAAATTGTACTGATCTCGAATCCTTGAGTAGTCCTCCACAATGTCGGCAGGATTCTACCTTGGCGAGAAGTAAAGGTACAGGAAGGAAGTAAAGCGGTACAAATGAAAATAAAAAAAAAAAAAAGGAAATGGGAAAATAATGCAAGAACGTAAATTCGGCTTCAATGGAAATTTCGGCAGCACTTCGATACATCGAAGCCCCCCTAATACTGTGAATCTCAGGCATATTCATAGGAGATATTTCATTTCTCAACTTCCAGAGATCATGCATGAGTTATGGGGAAAGTGGGAGTAACTTCCAATAGTGGGCAGTTAGTGGAGAAAGTGTAGAAGGAGATTAAGTTGAACGTGCTCGTAGCCACTTCTGTGTTTGACGTTATTATGTTTTTGAGAGCATGACGATCGTGATGAATCTGTGACGGGCGTGACGAACGTGACGAACGTGTTGCTTTGTGACGACCGTCATGTACGTGACAACCGTGATGATGTTGTGACGAGCGTCTTGTTAGACTATGGCACGAATCTAGAAGGGGGGGGGGGGTTGAATAGATCCCAATTAAAATTTGAGTAGGTGCTACCAATTAAGAAATTGGTTTTGAAAATTTGTTTTAAGTGCGGAAGCGGCCGAGGAAAATATAGTCTAGAACGAACGGTTATTGGAAAACCGGATATGCGTTAAGTGTAACACCCCACTTCCCAAAATCAATTAAATTAATAAACATTATAAATAAACAAAATCAGAGTTCCAATTCTCCCAAGTGGGATGTCACATAAAAACAACGTTTCCTTATAAAAAGTTTATCTCCAACTTCAGCGGACTATTAAATAATAAAATTCAATAAAAGTTTGATACGTTCACAGGGAAATAAAATATCAGTTCAACATAAAACAAATAAAAACGCCCAAGTCCCGTGCTACGTATCAGAGCATCCTAGACTCGACAATCACACCAATATCCAAGCTAGCTAAGCACCTGGATTATCTGTACTTCCGAAGAAGCACAGACCACAACAACAACAAAGGGGTGAGAAAACATGATCAAAAATATAATGGTAATGTAATACATGTAAATAAGGTAGTACAACACACCAACACACCAAGATTCACCCCTAACAACACCATATGACGAACCTACTGTTCAAATTACAATATAACATATTATAATGCAAAATGCAACTCAACACCATGCATGCGGTACCGACTCGTTGGTTCATTCAATCGAACCTGGATAGATCACTTACGCTCCTCCTGAGACATGATCTATCCCCCACCATTCTCCACAAAGGAGTACGGATGAATCACTTACGCTCCTCCTGAGACATGATTCATCCCACCAAAACACCATGATATGCACACACCAATGCATAACTAATATATTTAGGCACACTAAGTGCACACGATCCTCCTGATCATATCATCATACATCAATGCACATATGTACAGATATAACATACACCAACACCATATAAATCAACCATATAGTAAACAAGTTCATACTTTAACACCAAGATATAACATATCCCACCACTCGGGGGTACGCGATCCTACTGATCACTACATACATATACATCAACTAATTGTCCACCAGTCATTATTACGGGAAACATACACTATCACCAAGTACACAAGTTAGTTCCCACACTCATCATTCTTACAGTGCATCAAGGCCAAACTGTACCTATCATCTCAACTCAGATCCTCAGTCTATTTTAGTACCAATCTTGCACATTACCATAACCAATAGGCTTCTAATTCCTATTCCCAAAATCATCACCTACACACTTTATGATACCTCAAAAGCCATACAGAATTTTCCCTAAAAACTGTAAAACACCCTATATGCCCTATATGCCAAATCATCCCAAAACACCCATTCATTAACGGTTACTGCCATACAGAATTTTCCTAAAAACTGTAAAACACTCTATATGCCCTATATGCCAAATCATCCCAAAACACCAATTCATTAACGATTACTGCCATACAGAATTTTCTCTAAAAACTGTAAAACACCCTATATGCCCTATATGCCAAATCATCCCAAAACACCAATTCATTAACGATTACTGCCATACAGAATTTTCTCTAAAAACTGTAAAACACCCTATATGCCCTATATGCCAAATCATCCCAAAACACCAATTCATTAACGATACATTCCTACGGGGTTAAGGAATCCCCACTACCCTATACATGTATATACCATTCCCAATCAAGTTTCTCCCCCCTTACCTTGTTAATCGGTTGATCGATGAAATTCTTCCTGGATTTGGTCTCTTGGCCTCCTCTTTTCTTTCCGTTCTTCGTTCCCTTTTTCCTTCGTTCTTCTCACTTCTCCCGTTCTTTCCTCTTCTCTCTTTCTATCGCTCTTTCTCTCTTCCATCTTTCTATCGTGTTATTTTCTCTAATACTTCCCCCATCCCTTCGTATTCTATTTTCCTTTTTATTTCCTATCCCAATAATAATAATAACTAATAAAAATAATATAATAATAATAATAATAATAACTAATAATAATAATAATAATAATAATAATAATAATAATAATAATAATAATAATAATAATAATAATAATAATAATATTATTATTATTATTATTATTATTATTATTATTATTATTATTATTATTATTATTATCACACCAATTTCCCACGATCTATGGTAATCCCTTTTCTCTCTATTCCAACTTTTCTAATATCTCCTTGCTACCCCTTCATATTTCCTTCCTCACGGTTTCTATCATGCCTTTTCATATTTCCATTCTAACTTCCCAATAACCCTTCCACCTCTTATTTTACTTATTTCAACCACTAATATTCCCAATAATAATTCTAATATAATAATTATAATAATCATTATAATAATAATAATAATATAATATAATACTATTATAATATTATAGTAATATTCAACATAATAATAATAATAGTAATACACCCAACAATAATTATAATTATAATTATAATAATACTAATGATAATAATAAAAATTATATTAATACTAATAATAAAATAATATGAATAATAATAATCTTAATATTAATAATACTAATATAATATTACTAATATTAATAATACTAATCATAATAATACTATTAATAATAATAATAATAATAATAATATTATTATTATCTCACCAAAATGATAATAATAATAATAATAGTAATAATATTATTATCTCACCAAAATAATAATAATATTAATAATACTAATAAATATAATAATATATAATAATAATACCCCCACCAATATTACTATTATTCATTATATTATCATATTCACACCAAAAATCATAATAATATAATAACTATATTAATAATAATATTATATTCTCCATATTAATAATATTACTACAAATATTAATAATAATCATAAATATAATAATAATAATAATAATAATAATAATAATAATAATAATATTAATACCACCACCAATATTACTATTATTTCTTATATTATTATAAACTCACCAAATTACCACCAATGATCTCCCATCTCAGGGACACCCACCAAACATCATCAAATACACCCTACCAAAGGGCACATCAACAGATAATATTTAAAATAATAATAAAATGACTAAATAATTAAAATGGGTGTTACAACTCTCCCCCACTTTAATTATTTTCGTCCTCGAAAATTATCTGATGGAAATAGCTCCGGATACGCTCCTCGCATCCTGCTTTCCAACTTCCAGGTCACACTGCCTCCTGCAGCACCTCCCCAAGCTACCTTCACCAAAGGTATCTCTTTTCCTCGGAGCTGTTTCATCTTACGGTCCTCGATCCTCAACGGCATCGTCTCAACAGTAAGATTCTCCCGCATCTGAACATCATCTCTCTGAATCACATGAGATGGATCAGAAACATACTTTCGCAATTGCGACACATGAAACACATCATGTAGATTCGACAACTCAGGCGGCAACGCCACCCTATAGGCCGCAGCACCAACTCTTTGCAAAATTTCATAAGGTCCAATAAACTTAGGATCCAGCTTCTTGGACTTCAATGCACGACCCACCCCGGTCATCGGATTAGCTCTTAGGAATACGTGATCACCTACACAAAATTCCAACTCTTTCCTCCGATTATCATGATAACTTTTCTGCCTACTCTGAGACACTTTCATTTTCTCACGAATCATCTGAATTGTCTCTGTAGTCTGCTGTATAATTTCTGGTCCAAGCACCACATTCTCACCAGTTTCATACCAACACAGAGGAGTCCTACACCTCCTCCCATATAAAGCTTCAAACGGTGCCATTCCAATACTCGAATGGTAACTGTTATTGTACGTGAACTCAATCAATGGTAAATGAGTATCCCACGCACCACCCTCTTCTAACACACAAGCTCTCAACAAATCTTCAAGCGACTGAATAGTCCTCTCCGACTGACCATCAGTTTGCGAATGGTAAGCCGAACTCAACCTCAACTTAGTACCTGAAGCTTCCTGTAAGCCCCTCCAACATCTCAATATAAACCTCAAATTTTAATCTAACACAACATTCGACAGTATCTCATCCAACTTCACTACTTCCTCAATATGTATCTCATATATCCTTAACACGGAATAGTTCATCCACTCACAACAACCCAAATTAAAATTATGTCTTTCCAATTCTATGGAAATCTCAACACCAAATTCGTGAAAATACTACCTGATTTCCACTTTGGAATATTCAACGGCTGCATCAGACTCAACAGTCTCTGATGTTCACTCTTCGAATTCCAACAATTCTAACCAGTATATTCAACCTCAACCACTCCTCTCCTCATCTATGGTCACCAAAACAATCTACTCAAATTCGGTTACTTCTTCATAGCACCGGGATGAACACTCCATCTACCTCAATGTATTTCTTCACGAGTACTCCTACTCCCCTCAACAACATCCGGTCCACATACCCCATCACAACATATCATGGTACTATTTCCACAAACCCGACAATCCACTCTTCGACTCTGATTTATCAATTTCAACTAATTCACCAACTCAATCCATATTTCTGACCTCCTCGAATCTCCTCAAGAATACTACTAGTACGGTCTAACATACAAGGCTTAACTCCATAAGAAGTCTCTTCACAGACCAGACTCGCATCACAAAATTTCCCAACCGGTTCCAACCCTTTTCGCCATTTTCCTCGGTACAAGCAAGGTTTCCAAATCGAAGCATCAGCTACCACGGTATATACCGAAAACATACAGTAAGATAACACATCAAACGCACCCGATCACGACGGTAAAAGTTGACCAAATTACATGTTTCGAATATTCTGCTATAATTGGATCATCCACTGACATAAAAACCATTTTTCCCGGAAAGAGCATCTCGTTAGCTCTCCAACGCTTCAAACGGGGGTCAAAACGGACATACGGTTCAAGAGTTATGAATTTTCGAAGTTTTCCAAAAAAACCAGAATTTTGCCGAAAAACTGCTACGGGATTTTGCATTCTTGTCCGAAAATTCGACCGATTCAATTCCTTTCTTTGAAACAAACACATAATCATACTCACCTAACATATAGCCTCGAATTAGAACCATTAAACATGATTTCTACGACGTCCGATTTCAATCCGATTTTTAAACCTTCAAATCTCCAAAAATACAAAAACTTACAAAACCAACCAAATTTGATAAAACAAGCATACTCAATCACGGCTTAACATCACCTGACGCCACTACGCAATCTAATCCGACTTTCTTCCGTAAAGCATCGATTTCTCACAAAATCTCATATTAAACGATTTCAGCCTCCAACTCTGGCACAACTACAACAACAACCAACTCTAGAACACTGGTCAGATAATTCTTCTTACGTAATTCAAGTTGCCTTAAAGCATAATTAAAACTTGCTGAAGTTACCTTTAGCAAATCCTCAATTATATCAACAAGCATCACAAACGCAACAAATAGTTATGTCGGATTCGACAAAACTTTCCTCCCAGAAGTATATCGCTACTCTTTTTCCAACACTGATAACTCAAGTTCCTTATGCTCAACATAATCCTCTATACTCTTCGAATGTCTTAAAATATCACTGATTAACATAACCATTGCCTTGCTCAAATAATTAAAGAAGATCCCATGCCAAACGGACAAACAAGTTGTGAGTTCTGGCAGAAACACGGACCGTACCGCCCGTCCTTACCACAACATTCAAACACACTTCATCAATAAATAGCTTAATTCCATGTCAATACTTCACCATCTCATAGAGAATTTCAATAGCTCTACCCGAGCTCACACGACCATGGAAAACTCACATCCTTCAACCCATTGATCCATCAACTCATCAACTCTTGGAAGCGAACGCTTATCCTTGATAGTCACCTTGTTCACTTATCCATAGTTCACCCAAAGCTTCACAAAACCTTCCGTCTGTCTAACCAACAAAATTGGTGCACCTTATGGTAACACACTCAAACAAAAGAACCTCTCTTCCAGCAGGTCTTCAAGTTGACTCTTTAACTTTCTCAATCCCAATGCAAACACACAATATGGAGTCACCCATATCGGACTAGTTCCAAGAACGAAGTCAATGTGTAAGCTTTACTTCACATTTCGATAGTAAACCATTTACCTCCTCAGGAAAACTTCCGGACAATCACAATTAAGTGATAAACCCCAATTTCTCACTTTCCTTAACATTCAAAGTTTCCGTCAAAATACACACCTCAACACCGTCTTACGCCAACTCCTCAAAATAATCCCTTAAGCACTTAGCTTAACTCAAGACAATTCGTTGCTCACACCACCTAAGCTTGCAAGACACGTCTATCCCATCCAACACAATCTCGTCTACTATTAACAAGAGATTGAGGGCGATCAGTTCCTCAATTTGTCAATAGACAGCCGAAAATCATGATGGGGTATAAACCATCTTTACCAAACTATAAGAGCGTAACACATTAAGCCACAACACTGCAGTATTCCGGAGAAATACCAACTTCTCCCCCACTGGAATCATTTCACTTCTACCGACAAAGTTTAAACAACAACATGTACCGACAGTGTTTTTACGCACATGTCGCATACCAGGGAACAACAACACTAGACAACATTGGCCAGACGGACCGACCTGCTCTGATACCAATTGTAACACCCCACTTCCCAAAATCAATTAAATTAATAAACATTATAAATAAACAAAATCAGAGTTCCAATTCTCCCAAGTGGGATGTCACATAAAAACAACGTTTCCTTATAAAAAGTTTATCTCCAACTTCAGCGGACTATTAAATAATAAAATTCAATAAAAGTTTGATACGTTCACAGGGAAATAAAATATCAGTTCAACATAAAACAAATAAAAACGCCCAAGTCCCGTGCTACGTATCAGAGCATCCTAGACTCGACAATCACACCAATATCCAAGCTAGCTAAGCACCTGGATTATCTGTACTTCCGAAGAAGCACAGACCACAACAACAACAAAGGGGTGAGAAAACATGATCAAAAATATAATGGTAATGTAATACATGTAAATAAGGTAGTACAACACACCAACACACCAAGATTCACCCCTAACAACACCATATGACGAACCTACTGTTCAAATTACAATATAACATATTATAATGCAAAATGCAACTCAACACCATGCATGCGGTACCGACTCGTTGGTTCATTCAATCGAACCTGGATAGATCACTTACGCTCCTCCTGAGACATGATCTATCCCCCACCATTCTCCACAAAGGAGTACGGATGAATCACTTACGCTCCTCCTGAGACATGATTCATCCCACCAAAACACCATGATATGCACACACCAATGCATAACTAATATATTTAGGCACACTAAGTGCACACGATCCTCCTGATCATATCATCATACATCAATGCACATATGTACAGATATAACATACACCAACACCATATAAATCAACCATATAGTAAACAAGTTCATACTTTAACACCAAGATATAACATATCCCACCACTCGGGGGTACGCGATCCTACTGATCACTACATACATATACATCAACTAATTGTCCACCAGTCATTATTACGGGAAACATACACTATCACCAAGTACACAAGTTAGTTCCCACACTCATCATTCTTACAGTGCATCAAGGCCAAACTGTACCTATCATCTCAACTCAGATCCTCAGTCTATTTTAGTACCAATCTTGCACATTACCATAACCAATAGGCTTCTAATTCCTATTCCCAAAATCATCACCTACACACTTTATGATACCTCAAAAGCCATACAGAATTTTCCCTAAAAACTGTAAAACACCCTATATGCCCTATATGCCAAATCATCCCAAAACACCCATTCATTAACGGTTACTGCCATACAGAATTTTCCCTAAAAACTGTAAAACACTCTATATGCCCTATATGCCAAATCATCCCAAAACACCAATTCATTAACGATTACTGCCATACAGAATTTTCTCTAAAAACTGTAAAACACCCTATATGCCCTATATGCCAAATCATCCCAAAACACCAATTCATTAACGATTACTGCCATACAGAATTTTCTCTAAAAACTGTAAAACACCCTATATGCCCTATATGCCAAATCATCCCAAAACACCAATTCATTAACGATACATTCCTACGGGGTTAAGGAATCCCCACTACCCTATACATGTATATACCATTCCCAATCAAGTTTCTCCCCCCTTACCTTGTTAATCGGTTGATCGATGAAATTCTTCCTGGATTTGGTCTCTTGGCCTCCTCTTTTCTTTCCGTTCTTCGTTCCCTTTTTCCTTCGTTCTTCTCACTTCTCCCGTTCTTTCCTCTTCTCTCTTTCTATCGCTCTTTCTCTCTTCCATCTTTCTATCGTGTTATTTTCTCTAATACTTCCCCCATCCCTTCGTATTCTATTTTCCTTTTTATTTCCTATCCCAATAATAATAATAACTAATAAAAATAATATAATAATAATAATAATAATAACTAATAATAATAATAATAATAATAATAATAATAATAATAATAATAATAATAATAATAATAATAATATTATTATTATTATTATTATTATTATTATTATTATTATTATTATTATTATTATTATCACACCAATTTCCCACGATCTATGGTAATCCCTTTTCTCTCTATTCCAACTTTTCTAATATCTCCTTGCTACCCCTTCATATTTCCTTCCTCACGGTTTCTATCATGCCTTTTCATATTTCCATTCTAACTTCCCAATAACCCTTCCACCTCTTATTTTACTTATTTCAACCACTAATATTCCCAATAATAATTCTAATATAATAATTATAATAATCATTATAATAATAATATAATATAATACTATTATAATATTATAGTAATATTCAACATAATAATAATAATAGTAATACACCCAACAATAATTATAATTATAATTATAATAATACTAATGATAATAATAAAAATTATATTAATACTAATAATAAAATAATATGAATAATAATAATCTTAATATTAATAATACTAATATAATATTACTAATATTAATAATACTAATCATAATAATACTATTAATAATAATAATAATAATAATAATATTATTATTATCTCACCAAAATGATAATAATAATAATAATAGTAATAATATTATTATCTCACCAAAATAATAATAATATTAATAATACTAATAAATATAATAATATATAATAATAATACCCCCACCAATATTACTATTATTCATTATATTATCATATTCACACCAAAAATCATAATAATATAATAACTATATTAATAATAATATTATATTCTCCATATTAATAATATTACTACAAATATTAATAATAATCATAAATATAATAATAATAATAATAATAATAATAATAATAATAATAATAATAATAATATTAATACCACCACCAATATTACTATTATTTCTTATATTATTATAAACTCACCAAATTACCACCAATGATCTCCCATCTCAGGGACACCCACCAAACATCATCAAATACACCCTACCAAAGGGCACATCAACAGATAATATTTAAAATAATAATAAAATGACTAAATAATTAAAATGGGTGTTACATTAAGCCTATGAATTAATGACAATATAGAAAAAGAATGACAACACTAGTCACACTTATCAATGATCTAATTCACTTGTTAGGATTCCTAGTTCCAATGATTTAAAGAGCAAACCAAAACTAGATACACAAATAAGATAATTTCGGTTCAGGCAAATTGTCAAACACATGGTGTGCAAAAACACTCCAAGTGATATTTATGTTAAGCAAGTGATTCCAACTAGCCTAGTACAATGTCTTATCGTACTTTGGATTCAAAAATAGAGTTTCAACCTCTTACTCAATTGATATCACAGTTTGACAATAGTGCTTATACGAAAATCACTTATTTTTAAGCTAAAACAAAAATGCTGAAAAATAGAGAAGACAACGATTTGGTGAGGCAGTTCCCCCGTCGTCCTCGCTTCGGGGTACGTCTGCCCTCAATTCTAAAACTAGAATTGAGATTGATTTAATAGATATCATCTGTTGAATGTAACATTTTATACAAGGATTGAAAAGCAAATTAACAATAGAATTCTCAAGACGTTGAATGTTGCTTCCACTCCTTGCCCCTTGATTTAAGATGAATCAAGTCCTCCGATCGTTGTTGATAGACCTCCAATTTCAGCCCCTTTATTGAATACACCTCAGTTCTTCAAACCTTCGGCCCGGCTGATCTCAACTACAACGAATTGAACCCGAGATTTTCCCTTCAATATCACTGAATCCGCTACTAGATTGATGAAGACTTCCTCTTCACAATCACCTTCGCTCAGCTGACCCTTGATGAAGAATCTCGTCCAAAAATCCCCAAAATCAACCCAATCTTGGAGGACAACACCTTCAAGGTTTTATTCAAGAAAAACCTGCCACAATTCTCCACCCGAACCGGACATTCCCTCAACGGATTCGAACCTTATCACCTAGAACAAGACACAAAGCCCTCCAAAAATGATTGTGTGTAGTTGCAGTGTTGTGTGTTGTTTGAGGATGAAGATGAAGAGAAATGTAGCACATATTTCACTTTTATTGTTTTCACAAAATACTCAAAATGTAATTGTTAGTTGATAAAAATAAACAATCTTCTATTTATAGTAGTAAGACAAATAACTAACACAACAGGATTTCAAACAGTGAAAAAAATACTCAACAACGCGCGAACGGTCGACCATAACAGGTCCATGCGTCGACGCATGACCTGCAGATTTCAGCAATGTTAAAAACTCAACAGTATGCGTCGACCATAGGTCGGCGCGCGCTGACCCGTGAGAATTGTGAAGGCTTCATGCGTCGACTCATGGTGTCCATGCGCTGACCAGTGGAAAACTTGACTGAATGTGCGCTGACCAGTGGAAAACTTGACTGGATGTGCGCTGACTGGTATGGTCGACTCAGAGTTGTAAAACCTGCAAAAAATCATCATTTGTTGCTTCGTGCGTTTTGTCACGACTGAATATTTATCACGTGTTTTGCAAATGATTATATGATGAATTAAAAGAAATATAGGAAGGATATGATATGTTAAATATTGCAATTGTCTTTTGGGCAAAATTGACAGCTCCTTATTGATCCGAGGTTGAACTTTGTCATCATTGAAACTCGAGAATATATGTTGTGTGACTGCTTGCCCTCACATACTCCCCCTTTTTGATGATGACAACCTGCGCGAAGCTAGTGAGAACAACATTGCAATATTTTTAACGTAGTAGCATACATTCCCCCTTTCTTTTGTAATCATGTACTTTATGTGGAAGAACTGTTGTGATCTACTTGGCCTTACTTAGCTTTTCTCCCCCTTTGACAACATTGAAAAGAGATAGAGCATATAAAGATTGATAGAATATCAATTAACAACAAAACATTCAGCAGGTGATAACTAGTCATTTACCAAAATTTACACATAAAATTGATAATGAAAGAGTAATGGAGATAATAAATAAAGAAATGAAAACATCCAAATGGGCTTAATATTTCAACAACCATAACACAAATAACACATTATAGACAATGAGAATATGCAATTATGCAACTAATAACCCCTGCCCTGGCCCCTGCCCCTCCCCCTGTACGCAACATCTGGATTGCGGTAGGGATCAGAAAAGTCCACAAATGTTTCCACAGACATATTTAGGTGATGGAGGTTGTCAGTGATTTCCATGTCTTGCCTCTCACTAGATGCAACGAAAGCTTTAAAGCAGGCATCCATCCTAGTGGAAAATGAATTTAACCATTCATTTTGGGTACGAATCTCAGCTCGGATCTGTTCCATCCGCGTATCTTGACTTCTCATAAAGGTCTGTTGGTCCAACTGCATGAACTGCAGCATGTTAAGGATTTCAGAGTTGTCCGATGGTGGAGGAGATGATGAACACTGAGGAGGTTGATGATCTTGAGGATAGCCATGGTACGGATCATAATATCTACCCAGGGTGGTCCAGCCTGTGTACTGCCACTCACCCCATCCCTGATTTGTGTAACCTTCTTCTTGTTCGTCAGATGGAGTTGTGTGATGGAGCCAATCAGTATTTGGAGCCTCATGTTGGTCCAGTGATTGATAGTTGTCATGCGTCTCATATGAGGGTTCTTGTACCTGTTCCGCTTCATTTTCTTCTTCATCCACCTGTTCATCTTGTTCTTCGTCTTCCTGTTCATAACTTTCATCAGAGTCGTCAGCAACCCGAGGAATATTTGCTCTGCGAACAAACCTGTAGGATTGTCGTTCATCACACCAAAAGTAGCCCATCATAGAAAATGTTTTAGTGCTGAATTCCTTGTTGGAAGATACTGAAACATATGGAAATGATGGATACACGACATTTGTCGCGGTGAGAACCTCCGAAATAAAGGACCCATAAGCAAGAGCAGTTCCTCTGCCTGAATCTCTCAGAGCAAAAATTTTGCTTGCGATATAATAAGGTCAGTTGATTTTTATCCTATTTTTCAAAATGTAAATAAGATGCACTTCAGCCTGTTCAACTCGGGACATGCCACCTTTCTTCGGCCGCAGGATGCGAGCCATAATCCATTTGCGCTCCCCTGTTTGGAGTTTACCTGCCGTAACAGTTCTGGGAAAGGCATCACTATTGACAATATGATCCGAATAAGGCCTTTTGAGCATGTCATTTAGGGAACTCTTAAAATCATATCCCGGCACAGTGTGAGAGTCTGTTACCTCATGAGGAGGTTGTGCATCAGCAGCCACAGTCAAATCAAAATACTTATTCCAGACTTCAGAATTCACGTTTACCTGTTTATTTCCGACAGAGGTGTGGAAATTTTGACCTTGAAACTTGTCATGCAGGCAAGTGTAGAACACCCGAACTAAATCTTCATTGTATTTTGTGTTGCACTCCAGAAAGTTTACAAACCCTTGAAACTCCAGCAGAGACATGATTTGAGTAAGATGCATGTGCTCCGCTGTTGCTTTGTAGAATGCATGCTGCGGAACAATTGCTCTCTTGCCAATGTCTTTGTTGAAGATGTCAACAGCAGGTGGTGGAACTAGAGATACAGCAGTAATGGGTAGCGAAGCGGATGTTGAAGCCCTTGTTCTTTTGCCAGTATTTTTGCAGAATAGAGAAGCCATGGATGATGATTTTGGAGATTTGGTAGAGGTTGAATGTAATGACTTTTGAGAGGATAGTTGAAGATGAGTTTGGAGGAGATAAAGATTAACCCTTTTTATAGAAGGAGATTTAGGGTTTTGGTACGAAGGAGGAGACAAGGGGACACTAGGAATGACTAGATGCAAGTTACAAGAAAATGCAATTTCAAAGCACAGTTAATGTTTTTTGCATATTTAATGTAGAGTGTAGGAAGATGGAACAGTTTTCAAACGAAAAAAAATCTGGATTTTTACGCGAGCCGTCGACCGTACCACTGCATGCGTCGACGCATACTGTGTGATTTTTGACAATTTTAAAAGTGTACAACATGCGTCGACCGCTGCCCTGTTTTGGTCGACTCATAGTGAGCAAAAATGCAGATTTTCACTTTATGTCATATATAATGCCACATTTGATGACTACTTACAATTTCACAACATAATTTGCATCCAAAACACATAGTACTTGTAGCAAATGTCATATATATGAATACCATGATAGTCAAACGATATACTGGTTTAAATCATGAATATTTAGAGAGAGAGAGAGAGAGAGAGAGAGAGAGAGAGAGAGAGAGAGAGAGAGAGAGAAAGGAACAACATCACCTCTATACCGACACCACTTGATAACAACATACTTGTGCTTGCAACAAAACTTAACTTGTCAGAAGTACAAGAATATAGTCGTAACCAGAGTAATACGACACTAGGAATCATTATACCCGATCTGAAATGTCGAGAATGCCAAGTTCTCGACGGATATGAAAGAAAGGTTCAGTGGCTAGCGGCTTTGTAAAAATGTCCGCTAGTTGATTTTTGGTGTCAACGTGTTCAAAAACAATGTCACCTTTCTCTACATGATCCCTCAGAAAATGGTGTCGAATTTCGATATGTTTGGTACAAGAATGTAACACAGGATTTTTGGTGAGATTAATAGCACTTGTATTGTCACAAAATATGGGAACACGTTCTAGTTTTAAATTGAAATCCAATAGTTGTTGCTTCAGCCATAGGACTTGCATGCAACAACTACCAGCGGCTACGTATTCCGCTTCGGCGGTTGACAAAGCAACAGACACTTGTTTCTTGCTGTGCCAACTGACCAATGAGTTTGAAAATAAGTGACAAGTACCGCTGGTGCTTTTCCTATCCGATTTGCAACCGGAAAAATCGGAGTCGAGAAACCTACCAATGAGCAATCATTACCTTTGGAATACCATAGTCCATACTTCGGAGTACCAGATAGGTATTGAAGTATACGTTTGACAGATTTTAGATGAGATTCCTTAGGACATGATTGGTATCTTGTGCACATACACACGCTAAACATAATGTCAGGACGAGAAACAGTAAGACAGAGAAGAGAGCCAATCATACCTCTATACCTTTTTACCTCAACGTCCTTACCGCTTTCATCTTTACTCAGGTTTACACATGTTGGCATAGGAGTGTCAATGGCCTTCGAATTTGCCATGTAAAATCTCTTGAGAAGCTCCAAACAATATTTTGTCTGGCTCACGAATGTTCCTTCTTTCAGTTGCTTGATTTGCAAACCGAGAAAGTATGTGAGTTCACCCATCATACTCATCTCGAATTCACCATGCATAAGGTCAGAAAACTCTCTTACGAGATTCATGTTAGTAGATCCAAATATGATATCGTCAACGTAAATTTGTACAAGAATTAAGTGCTTTCCTTGACGTTTAATGAAGAGAGTAGTGTCAACCTTTCCTCTTGAGTAACCTTGATCAAGTAAAATTTTACTTAGTCGCTCATACCAAGCTCTAGGAGCTTGTTTGAGACCATATAAAGCCCTTTTCAGTTTGTAGACATGATCAGGATGCTCATGAGACTCAAAACCAGGAGGTTGCACAACATAGACTTCTTCATTTATGTATCCTTTAAGGAACGCACTCTTAACGTCCATTTGAAATAACTTAAAATCCTTCGCACAAGCGAAAGCAAGCAAAAGGCGTATAGCCTCGAGTCGGGAAACCGGCGCATAAGTTTCCTCATAGTCGATGCCTTCCTCTTGGTTATACCCTTGCGCGACTATTCGCGCCTTGTTACGGGTTATTACTCCGTTTTTGTCCAACTTATTTCTAAACACGCATCAGGTGCCAATTACTCGATGTCCTCGCGGAGGAGGGACAAGGTCCCATACCTCATTTCTCGTGAACTGATTAAGTTCATCTTGCATTAACAAAAACCAGTTTTCATCGAGTAAGGATTCTTTAGGGTTTCTAGGTTCCATTTGTGAAACGAAAGCGAAGTGATAACAAAAATTACTTAGCTTCGATCGAGTTGTTACACCCTTTGTGATGTATCCGAGAATGTTGTCAATTGGATGATCTTTTGGAGACTTCCAAGCTTGAGGGAGATCATCGTTTGTAGGCAGATGAGCTTCCTCGGTTGCCTCATGGTGTACATCTTTATCCTCCTCAACTTTGGCTTTGTCAGGTTGATCAATCCCCGGCTCGCCCCCTTTGAGTATGTCTTCCGTAGATGTACCTGCACCATGAACAACACTATCCTTTCCGACATTTCTCGGATAGGACTCATCAAAAGTAACATGCACAAACTCTTCTATAGCAAGTAATCATTTATTATATATTCTATATGCTTTGCTCGATTGAGAGTATCCGAGGAAGATACCTTCGTCGGCCTTGGAATCAAATTTGCCCAAGTTTTCCTTTCTATTGTTTAATACAAAACATTTGCAACCAAAAACATGCAAGTGAGAAACATTTGGCTTTCACCCTTTTAAAAGCTCATACGGTGTTTTATTTAGAATGGGGCGAATGAGCACCCTATTCAAAACATAACACGCCGTACTAATGGCGCCGGCCCAACAATATTTCGGTAAACCACTTTCGTTAATCATTTTTCTTCCCAATTCTTCTAAAATTCGGTTTTTTTACGCTCTACAACCCCATTTTGTTGAGGAGTGCGTGGAGCGGAGAAGTTATGATCTATACCATGGTTACTGCAATATTCTTCAAATAAATGATTTTCAAACTCACCTCCATGGTCGCTTCTAATTGACACAATGTTTGTATTTAACTTATTTTGGGAAAGCTTAGCAAACCTTTCAAAGGCGGCGAATGTATCACTCTTGCTAGCCAAAAATATAGTCCAACAAAATCTAGAATAATCGTCCACTATTACGAAACCATAATAGTTTCCGCCTAGGCTCTTGATTCTAGAAGGCCCAAATAAATCCATATGGAGAAGCTCGAGAGGTCTTATGGTAGAAACAGTATTTTTAGATTTGAAAGATATTCTCGTTTGCTTTCCCATTTGGCAAGCATCACAAAGGTGATCCTTGGTGAATTTTATTTTGGGAAGACCTTGGACTAGATCTTTTGAAACTAATTTATTTAGCAATTCAAAATTAACATATGCTAAGCGCCTATGCCATAACCATGAATCTTCACTCATTGTTATGAGGCATTTGTCACTTGTTAACGATACTTCATTTAAGTCAAGCATATAGACGTTGTTTACTCTAAAACCATTAAACATTTTTTTCTTGTCATTATCATGCACAATTTTGCAACACTCTTTTGAAAATGATGCATTGTATCCTTTGTCACGTAATTGGCTAATGCTAAGCAGATTATGTTTAAGGCCCTCGACAAGAAACACGTCGAAAATCATAGTGGAAGAGGGGTTACCTACACTACCTTTTCCAAGTATTGCTCCACGATTGTTATCACTATAAGTTACATACCTTTTCTTCTTAGCCACGAAGCCTATGAATAGGGATATGTCTCCAGACATGTGTCTTGAACATCCACTGTCGAGAACCCATCTTCTCTCAGTGGTCTCGACACATTGTACCTATTAAAACATAATTAGCAAGAGGAGGTACCCAATGGCATATTGGGTCCTAATATGTTAGCGACAAGGTGGTTGCATTTGGGAAACCATTGATAGATGCCTTTAGGAACCAAAAATCTCCTAAATCGGCATTTAGCAATGGAGTGGCATTTTTTGCAACAATATAAGAATGCAAAATCGACTTTAAAATCACTTTTACTCTCTTGATCCCTAATTACATATGCATATTTTTGATATGGGTTCACCATACTTTTTCTAAAATCCTTTCTATCAATAGAAAATGTAATTTTAGGCTCAAGAGTCTTATTTAGTTTGGCCTTAAGGTTTCTAACTTCACCTTGCCAAATATGACAAGTAGCACATCCAAAGTCGAAAGGATTTCTATGGTCCTCACAATCCGATTTATTACTTTCCACAATAGAAGCCTTAAGTTCCTCGAGTTTCCTTTAGGACTCTTTAATTTTGTGCTCTAAGTAAGTAAAAATTCTTTTATTAGAGGTAAGTCTCTTAAAGGCTTCAGTTGCTTCATTGTGTAAAGTATTTAATGCGGTTTGTAATTCTAAATGCGACATATTTGAGAACTTCTCATATTTAGAGTGACGTACCTGCTTTTTCTTATTTTTCTGATGTGTGGAAAGACATAGGTTCACAAACTCTTCTTCATCACTAGAGCTTTCATCAGAGGAGAAGGAGTCGCTATCGCTTTCCCAAGCTATATACGCTCTCCTTGGCTTTGATGATTTCTTGTATGACTTGGATGATTCCTTTTCCTTTGCCTTTTTGTTCATCGGACAGTCCGGTTTGTAGTGACCGGGCTTCCCACACTTGTAGCACGACCCTCTAGTCTTTTTACCTTTTGAGTCATCATCTTTGGAGTACCTCGATTGTTTCCGAAAGTTTACCAAGTTCTTCTCGGAATGTTGGATGTTGTTCTTTCTCACGTAACAGTTGTAACGTTTAACAAACAACCCCATATCTTTGCTCTTGTCCTCTTCTTCTTCGTCGCTCGAGGAATAATCACTTTACTCTTTTGCTTGAGACTTCGAGGAGGAAGTCTTAAGAGCTATAGATTTCTTTTCACTCACCTTCGTTTTATCCTTCTTTTCTTTCTTTTCGTGTTGGTCTAGGCTCAAGAGTACCTGTTTATGCTCTTGTAGTTTGCCAAACAATGTTGTCAAGTCTAATATGGTAAGATCATTTGCTTCTTTGATGGCGGTCACTTTCGGCTGCCATTCCCTGCTAAGACATCTCAAGATCTTATTAGTAGCAACATCATTGAAACAGGCCTACCTAATGAATATAAACGATTGATGAGATGAGTAAATCTCTTTTGCATGTCAGCAATGGTTTCCCCTTGCTCCATGAAAAAGAGATCAAACTCTTATGTTAATGTGTTGATTCTAGCCAACTTAACATCGTTCATCCCCTCATGGGTAATTTGTAGTGAATCCCACATGGCCTTAGCAGTAGGACAATGGGATACACGATAGTATTCATCTACACCTAATGAGGAGATTAGGATATTTTTGGCTTTCCAATCATAATTGTATTTTCTCTCATCGTCATCGGTCCATTGTGCTTCGGGCTTTGGCACAACCACATTATCCGCATTGGTCATAGTAATTTCTATTGGACCATTGAGGATAACGTTCCATATTTTTCTATCTATGGAGTTTATGTGCACCCGCATACAGTCTTTCCAATAACTATAATTTTCACCATTGAAAACAGGAGCTCTATTATAAGCCCCTTTAGATTCGTTGGCCATTTTCTATCAACGTTGTATTTCAAGCACCGAGTAACCGGAGCTCCTGATACCACTTGTTAGACTATGGCACGGATCTATAAGGGGGGTTGAATAGATCCCAATTAAAATTTGAGTCGGCGCTACCAATTAAGAAATTGGTTTTGAAAATTTGTTTTAAGTGTGGAAGCGGCCGAGGAAAATATAGTCTAGAACTAACGGTTATTGGAAAACCGGATATGCGTTAAGCCTATGAATTAATGACAATATGGAAAAAGAATCACAACACTAGTCACACTTATCAATGATCTAATTCACTTGTTAGGATTCCTAGTTCCAATGATTTAAAGAGCAAACAAAAACTAGATACACAAATAAGATAATTTCGGTTCAGGCAAATTGTCGAACACTTGGTGTGCAAAAATACTCCAAGTGATATTCATGTTGAGTAAGTGATTCCAACTAGCCTAGTACAATGTCTTATCGTACTTTGGATTCAAAAACAGAGTTTCAACTTCTTACTCAATTGATATCACAGTTTGACAATAGTGCTTATACGAAAATCACTTATTTTTAAGCTAAAACGAAAAATGCTGAAAAATAGAGAAGACAAAGATTTGGTGAGGCAGTTCCCCTGTCGTCCTCGCTTCGGGGTACGTCTTCCCTCAATTCTAAAACTAGAATTGAGATTGATTTAATAGATATCACCTGTTGAATGTAACAGTTTATACAAGGATTGAAAAGCAAATTAACAACAGAATTCTCAAGACGTTGAATGTTGCTTCCACTCCTTGCCCCTTGATTCAAGATGAATCAAGTCCTCCGATTGTTATTGATAGACCTCCGATTTCCGCCCCTTTATTGAATACACCTCAGTTCTTCAAACCTTCGGCCCGACTGATCACAACTACAACAAATCAAACCCGAGATCTTCCCTTCAATATCACTGAATCCGCTACTAGATTGATGAAGACTTCCTCTTCACAATCACCTTCGCTCAGCTGACCCTTGATGAAGAATCTCGTCCAAAAACCCCCCAAAATCAACCCAATCTTGGAGGACAAAACCATCAAGGTTTTATTCAAGAAAAACCTGCCATAAGTCTCCACCCGAACCGGACTTTCCCTCAATGGATTCGAACCTTATCACCTTGAACAAGACACAAAGCACTCCAAAAATGATTGTGTGTAGTTGCAGTGTTGTGTGTTGTTTGAGGATGAAGTGAAGAGAAATGTAGCACCTATTTCACTTTTCTTGTTTTCACAAAATACTCAAAATGTAATTGTTAGTTGATAAAAATAAACAATCTTCTATTTATAGCAGTAAGACAAATAACTAACACAACATGATTTCAAACAGTGAAAAACTACTCAACAACGCAAGAACGCTCAACCCTAACAGGTCCATGCATCGACGCATGACCTGCAGATTTCAGCAATGTTAAAAACTCAACAGTATGCGTCGACCATAGGTCGGCGCACACTGAACCGTGAGAATTGTGAAGGCTTCATGCGTCGACTGATGGTCGACTCATGGTGTCCATGCGCTGACCAGTGGAAAACTTGACTGAATGTGCATTGACCAATGGAAAACTTGACTGGATGTGCGCTGACTGGTATGGTCGACTCAGAGCTGTAAAACCTGCAAAAAATCATCATTTGTTGCTTCGTGCATTTTGTCATGACTGAATATTTATCACGTGTTTTGAAAATGATTATATGATGAATTAAAAGAAATATAGGAAGGATATGATATGTTAAATATTGCAAAATATTGCAATTGTCTTTTGGGTAAAATTGACAGCTCCTTATTGATCCGAGGTTGAACTTTGTCATCATCGAAACTCGAGAATATATGTTGTGTGACTGCTTGCCCTCACACGTCACACGCGCAAAGTCCATTTCTCTGTTATTTTCTGTTTTTCTTCTCTCTTTTCCTTCCATTTCTTCTTTTCTTTCTTTAATCCAAATTCTCCACAATCTGTAAAACAAAGTACATTAACCATATAATAGAACATAAATTAAGATAAATTAACAATAGTCACAAATAAATGCATGTAAATCAAGCCAAATAAACGATATGATTTCGCGTTATCAAGGAGGTGGTGCTAGTGTTGTTTTTCCTCATGGCAAAGGTGTTTGCATTGTTGTTCCTCCTGACGGAGGTGGTCCTGGTGTTGTTGGAGGAAGAGTTGGTGGAGAAAGTTTTTGTACTGTTCATGGAGGTGCTGAAGGTCATAATCATCACTAGAATGTTTACCAACAGGAGGACGCGTTCTATATGCATGATTTGGATGCTGGTCTCCCGACGGAGGTTGATAAGAAATTCAAAATGACCGAAGAGAGAATGAGAGCATACGAGAATCAGAATGCTTTGGGTATTCATATGATTGATTTAGGTCTGGTACCTGGCGTGAGAATCCCACCTAAGTTCAAAGTCTCCGACTTTGATAAATACAGAAGCACCATTTGTGCTAAGACTCACATTAGGTCATATTACTATAAGATATCCATGTATTCAGACGATGAGAAGCTTCTCATGCACTTTTTCTAGGATAGCCTTTTTGGGGCATCCCTAGAATGGTACATGGGATCGAAGAGGATCTACATAATAAGTTGGAGGGATTTGGCCGAGACCTTCGTCAAACATTATTAATATAATAGTGATATGGCTCCTAACAGAACATGGTTACAGAATCTTGATCAAAAGATGAATGAGAGCTTTAAGGAGTACGCCCAACGGTGGCGTGAATTGGCTGCACGAGTTCAACCTCCTATGATGGACAGAGAATTAGTGGATATGTTTATAGGCACTCTTCAGGGTCCATATTATGACAGTCTGGTCAGTTGTACTTATGTGGGTTTCTCAGACTTGGTTATGGCAGGCAAACGAGTCGAGAGTAGGATAAGGATGGGAAAGATTCCAAATGGTAAGGGCTCCTCATCTGGAGGAGGTAAGAAACAATATGCTGGGACTCCCAAGAAGAGGGATGGGGATTCCAATTATATTCTATCCAAAGAGGTAAGGGCAGAGCAAATCAGAACTCTTCGCAACAGGTAGCTATTGTAGCCATTCCGAGTGTACCTCTACAGCAACCTTATGCTCCCCGTCAATTTCAAAGGAGATTGAAGATGGCGGATAGGCAATTTTACACTCCTCCTATTTCATACGCTCAATTATTACAGCATCTGCTTCAACTACAATTGGTTCAGAAGAGAACATTGGCTCTGCCTACTGGTAATTCTCCACCTGGCTACGATGCCAACGTCCACTGCGAGTTCCATCGTAGAGTGTCGGGGCATTACATAGACAATTACAAAGCATTCAAGCACAAGGTTCAGGATCTGCTTGATTCAAAAGCCATTGACTTCTCCAATAATGGGCCGAATGTGATACAAAACCCTATGCCAGTCCATGGGGTGCAAGGATAAATGTTATTGAAAGAGTGGGGGTTGAATCTGGTGACAGATGTCAGTATGCTAAAGACTCCACTGTTGTTTTTAAACAATGTGTGCTAGGAGATGATGTATTCCCAGGGTGTTTGTCTGATTGTCAGGAATGTGTTGTACAGCCAGAGGGCTATAATTTGTTGAAGAAAGGTATACAAAAGTTGATGGATGAAGGACGCCTTCAGTTTGATAGAATGTCCATTGATAATGATGTTGATAAGAAGGATGTTGCAACCATTTCTATTCCATACAACACTATTCATATATCAGCGCAAGTGAGGCAAGCATCTGTCGTTATTACAACACCAGGACCTGTACCATATGAAAGCACCAAAGCTATTCTGTGGAATTACAGAGCTGATTCGCTGTCGCGCACAGATCAAAAATGAGTATTTTTTAAAAAGTAGTAAAGGGAAGCGACACTCAGATGTCGTATTGCAAGGATTCTTGTATTTTTTCAACCAGCTAAAGAAAAGGTTTATAGGGGGTTTTAAGTTTCGATTTATAAAACAAGAGAAAAAGTGATTAAAATAAGTGATTATCAATTAAGGTAAAACGACTAATCTTACTGATTCGGGTTCCGATTTATCATCGGTTACTATAACACCAATCCCTAAGCGGCTTCAATCCTATTAAATTATGAGATCAATTAGACAAGCGCTTATTAAAATCATACGGATTGTGTTCCTGTTTACCGAATTAAGCAAACGGTTAAGAACATGATGAGTTAACGAATTAAGCAAACGATAACACACAATTAAATTTAAAAACATGCATACAATCGAATTTAATCAATTTTATCAAATGAACACAATCGAATTAAGCAAATAATTGCAATCAAATTAAGAAAATGACTTCATAAAAAAGGATTGAAAGAAATCGAATTTAAATTGGTATTAGAATAACCTCAAAGCGATTGAATCCATAAGCAGCAGGATTTGACTTCGGAAATTAGTTCTCCATTCAAATCATACAAAACAAAAGAAAAATCGTGAAAAGAAGGTTCATGAACAGCATCACGGCTGCTACTAGGTATATGGAAGTGTTGCAGTGAGAATCAGATATCACGCTATTAATTAACTTGAATCACAAATCATGAAGTTCACCACCGAGCTTTGATTTATCCAAAGGAAAGGGTAAAGATCGAAAGAAAACCCTAAGTGAGTTATGTAACAACAAATCTAAGAGATCTAAGGTTCGAGGGCTGGTTATACCTAGGAAAGGTGTTAGCATCCTAAGTATCTGTAGTACTCTACAGGAACCTCTTGTTAGTATTTGTGTTATGCTAAAGTTTTCTTGCCAAGGAAAAGTGCTAAGGTAAAGACCTAGGGTATGTACACTAAGTATGCTCGCCAAGAAGTCACATCTCGTGCCTACGTATCCTGACTAGGATGGAATCAGAGCAACCATAGTTCTCCTAACTAGGGGTGAGGAACTCTTGATAATGATCAAGGTTCCAAAGGGGAAAAAGTATCCATAACCATGGTACTTACATGGAGTTAACAGACTCCCTAAATCTAAGTTGAAAACTAACCTAACAGGGTTGACTTTAACAAAAGTCAAAGGGGAAAATGAGTACTCAGGACAATGATAGTCACATAGAGTTTACAAACTTTACACCTAATTCTAAGTTGCAAGACCAATTGGTTCTAACCAGACCAAAAGGAAGGAGATAAGTGTTAATTGTTAGTGGTTAGAGGTTAGAGGGACTCTTGATAACGATCAAGATTCCAGAGAAAAGTAGGTATCCATAACCATGGTCTCTACATGGAGTTAACAAACTCCCTAAGTCTAAACTAGGTTATAAACAACAAGACCTTCACGAGGTCTTGGGGAAAGGATGTACAAGACTAAAACTAAACATGATTTACGAATCAAAAGGATGGATCCTTCCTTTTGGAATTGGGCAAATAGGCAACTTGTAACAACAGGGCACCAAAAGATAAAACTCCTAAGCACGAATGATGACAATCAAGAATGGAATTAAGAATTGACTACAAAATGAAATTAGAATAAAACATCTCAAAATCAAAAGTTAGAAATCAATTAAAATTAAAGTTAAAAGCTATCAAAAACTAAAATTAAGGATTAATGAAAAAATAAAAATAAATAAATTGAGCAAAATTAAGAGTTATCTAAAATAGAATCAAGGAGAATTAAATAAAGTTTTTTTTAAGAACTAGCATTAAAACAATGATTATTAAAGTTTAAATAATAAAAAAATGGAATCATCATGGGCCACTCGGCCCATTCATCCATCTTGTACAATTAAACGAAACGACTAAAGACAAGCCCAAATTCCCTCATCACAAAACTCCAGCAAAGTTGAAAACAGAAAGAAGGATAAACTGGGATGAACAAGATTGAAAATTAAACCTAATTAAACCATTCAAACAAAATGAAATAGAAAAAACAAAGATGTGAAACATTGCCTCAGGGGATTCAAACGCCCATTGATACTCGGTCTTCCTCTTCAACTTGCGACGACGAGCTTTTAGAGTTATGGGTTTTGTTTCTCGCGGTAGATCAGAACAAAATCGGTAATTGAAAGCATTTCGATAAAATGACAGTATTTCCGTGAGAGCTCTTCATCAACCAAAGATAATGGTTTCAAGAGGTTCGTTTCCATCCCTCCACAGAATCCCTTTTGTTTTTTTTTCAATTTCGGTTTTCTTTTAATCTCACATATGGTTGTGTTATTGTTATCGTGAAAACAGAGGAAGTTTTTAACTTGAGTTGTGGTCATTGGCTTAAATGCAGTGGGTCAGCGGATGTTAGTTTTAGTGATGATGAATTTGGAATGAGAAGAAAAGTGGGGCGTGTAACACCCCCTTTCTATACCCCCAAACAACACAATTAAATCATTTAGGTACGAATTAAAAATTCCATCAGAGTATATTTATTTCATGGTATAAAAGAAGTGCGTCACATTACTCACGAAACGACCACATGAATATTAATGTTTATAAAGAAATAATTCAAAAGGGGTAAATCTCAACTAAAAATAAATAAACGCACGGTTCTTAAAACAAGCATATTCATGTTTTCTGTTAAAGCGGAAGACTAAAATATTGAATTACTTAAGACATGATAAAATACAAGTACACGCCATTAGGTTGTCCATAACATCAATCAAAGTTTACCAAACATCATCAACTATTACATATATATAATGTATCACACAGATACTCTACAAGCCTAGCTACCCGATGTTACATATCAGAGCGACCGACTCAAGAGAAAATGAGCTATACTCCAAAAGAAACCTCTAGCAATCCTAATCTGCAATGCCTCATAGAGCATCATAAAACAGCAGAAGGGTGAGAAATATTACCATAATAACAATGCATATAATTATGTATATAAACAATCATAAAATACATATATGCCACATTTCTCAATCCATTGACACACTCACCACTCCCACATCAACATATCGTATATATATACATATGCACACTTCTCTTAACAATCACATATACATTATGTTTCATTTACCGCAAATCATATAAGCATATACAATCATACTTAATCAGCAATTCATTAGTCAATATCTTTCACACATATATATATATACATATCTCCAAGCATACTCACTCATGCTATTACCGCAATTCGCATTAATTCACATAAACATACGCATTAACTCAATAAACACACACAACATGTTTATTCCATTGCTAATTCACATAAACATCTACATTCATGTTTATTTCACCAATGCATCATATGAAGATGACAACATGCAACTCATAGAGACCGACACACGACTCTATGCAGATGCAAATGCGGTACCAACTCATTTCAGCAGGTTCAATTGAAGAACCAAAAATAACCATCGCTCACACCCTACAAGGGCACACGAGGTTCTGCAGATTCTCCGAAGAATCAATATAACCATCGCAACATACGAGGTTCTGCAAATCCTCCGAGGGGTCAATAAATAACCATCGCTCACACCCCACAAGGGCACACGAGGTTTTGCAGATTCTCCGAGGAATCAATAAATAACCATCACTCACACCCACAAGGGCACACGAGGTTCTGCAGATTCTCCGAGGAATCAATCAACACAAGAATGCATACCATGATGCTTCACATGCAACATGACTCATGACACTCTTGAAATGCACACATGTTTACAAACATACTCATGCATTCATCATGTTAATCACATGTATTCATTATGCACTCACAATATTTAAACATGGTTCACATTTACAATCATCATACATCACATACGAGCAATATGCACTTGCAAATATCGTGCCAAACGGCAATAAACTGAATCACATCCATCATGCATTTTTAATCAATTTAAACAATGCGTCACATATGCCAAAAGGCCACATATTCACAATCAATTCATAATCTAGGATTCACGCCATATGGCTACCCACAACACACATAACAGCATATAATTAGTTATCTCAGACAAGGAATGATCGCAACCAAACCACACCACCAATCCACGAATGGAAAGCACAAGAAAAGAAAACATGCTGCTATGTTCACTAACCTTCGCCTGGCGAAGCCTCTGGAGAACCTTCGCTACTTAGTTCGCTTGGCGAACTTGCCAGCGAAGGCCACTGGGATTTATTCTGGAATTACTCGCTAGCACTCGCTAGCATACTCGCCTGGCAAACCTTTGCCACACGCGTTCGCCTGGCGAACTTGCCAACGAAGACAGGGTGTTTGGTTCTGACTTTATTCGCTACCGTTCGCTGGGCTTCGCCTGGCGAAGCCTCGCTGATATTCGCCTGACGAACCTGCGAGATCAGAACCCCCATGGCTGTCCAAAAGCCCAAACCTCACAAAACCAACCAATTTAGTACAAATCAACCCCAGTAGGCTTAGCCCAACACTACCCGACTAAACTACTCCGTTCATTCTCGATTCTAACCGATAAAACATCGTCTCTACCGATTGAACCAACTTCTGCCCTAAATGCAAAATGAGTAGAAAACCCCAACAAATCCAATACACACATACAAAATCGTACACATTGATTAAGATAGTAAGATTTCACACCCTTACCTCGATTAATCGGAAGCTAGAAGTCGTTCTTGAGCTTTTCCAAGCTTTTCCTTCTTTATCCTTCTACTTTCTCTTCTTCCTCCACTTTCCTTTCATGTTTTCTATTTTTCATTGTCGTTCCTCTTCCCCCATATATATATATATATATATATATATATATATATATATATATATATATATATATATATATATATATATATATATATATATATATATATATATATATATATATATATATATATATATATATATATATATATATATATATATATATATATATATATATATATATATATATATATATATATATATATATATATATATATATATATATATATATATATATATATATATATATATATATATATATATATATATATATATATATATATATATATATATATATATATATATATATATATATATATATATATATGTCTTTCCCTTGTATTTCTCTCCTATATATTTCTTTTCTTAAAATATTTGTCAATTCATTTTCTCATAAAATATCTCATCTTGACATTGGTTAGAAAACATCTGATAAATTCTCATGATTCTACCAAATAGAGTAAATCAGTTAACTCCAATAATTTACTTAAACCATACAAACCAACTAACTAGTACAATTAATCAGTTATTAAAAATCGGGCTGTTACAACTCTCCCCCACTTTAGGAATTTTCGTCCTCGAAAATATTATCCGATTCAAATCCAACTTTCTCTAGTTGATCCTCCAAAATACCTTTACCAAGACAATCCCTTTTCCTTAAAGTTGTCTCAACAGTCAAATCCTCTCTCACTCATACACCATCCATCTGGATCGATCCGCTTCCTCAACTTAGACACATGAACATATCATGCAATTTCTCCTAGTGGCAGCGGTAAAACAATCTAACATGTTATTTTCCCATGCTTCCGCTGCGCTACTCTGATACAGATTCAACAAGACACAGTTTGCTTCCGAGACCTCAAGCTCGCTCAATACCAGTTACTACCGTAACTCTCAAAACACGTCTTTTCTCGGATCCTCTAATCTTTTCAGTCGTCTCTTGCACAATCCCAAGTCCGAGTACAACACTCTTGCCTGACACACATCAACACAAATGAGTCATACACCTCCTTCTTATCCATCTCGATCCAACACACGAGCTCTCAACAAATCCTCTTAATACTGGATAGCTCCTTTTGTCTGCCCATCCATTCACGGATGCTAGACAAAGTTCAACTTCAACATGGCACCCAAAACGTCCGCAAACTCTTCTAAAATCTCAATAAAAACACAGGTTCCCATCTAAAACGATATTAGACGGTATCACATACTACTCAGAATTACTCGACAGTTGCATCAGGCCAACAGTCTCTGATGTTCACACTTCGACTTTCAACAAGTCTAATAAGCATACACAACTGCAACCACTTCTCTCCATCCGTGGCCACCAAAACAATTCTTTCAAAGTACTCTTATCCAGTCCACACTATTCGGACAGATAGACTTTATCACAACATCTCATGTCACCATTTCCATAAATCCAAAAATCAGCCCTTCAATTTCAATCCATTAAACTCAATCTATTAACTCCAATTAGAATTCCAACCTTCTTGAATCCCATCGAGAATACCAATAATCAGTCTTATCATACAAAGCTCAACTCCATACGAAGTCCCTATTATTCCCTCTGCATCCTATGCAATTTTCTCAAACCAAATAAATACCTTAGGCTCTTAAGATCATTAACCATCTCAAATCTCAACTAAACAATTGAGGCTCCCAAACTCCGGTACAAACACACAGCAGCAACCAACCCTAAGTCACTTGTTAGATAATTCTTCTAATACATCAAAACACCATTGGTTACACAACCCTTGACTCACCCACTCAAGTGTGGAAAATTCCATTCCAAACGGACACGCATTTGTAAACCTATGGCGAAAACACGAATCACACTTACCACAACATCCAAACATATTACATCAATAATTACTCAATTCCATGTCACTACCTTCTCGTTACATAGAGCACTGTAATGACTTTCCACGCTCCTAACCTTGCGTCATTCCAAATTACGGTCCTCCCGTTACTACAAGGTCGTAGAAACAACATTCTGCACTTAGAAGGCCATTTGATACATCTTCAGCTTCTCGAAATGGTTGAAGATTTAACCATACCAATCTTGTGTCCCGTATCTTACTCCCTTTAGTAATATCCAGAAGTCACCATCCACTCTTTATATACTTAACCTCGGAGTCTATTGTCGTAGCACCCACACCAAGCGCGAGTCTCAACTACTCGATTAATTTAACTCCTTGACCATCCAAACACACATACAACATGGGTTCTCAATCTCGGACCAGTTCCTGAAATTAGGTCTTTCACAACCCCACTTCACATCCTAGCCCGGTAACACTTATCTTGTCAGGATAACTTCCAGACATCCATAACTAATCGGAAATTGCCAACCTCCCACTTTCATTAGCACTTAAAATCTCATCAAAATTCAACATCTCGACACTGTCCTGCGTCGACTTCTCAGAACAATCCTTAAGCACTTGGCTTCGCTCCAAACAATTCACTGCACACCCCATCTAAGCTCACAAGACACGTCTATCCCATCCAACACAATCCCAACTACTATCAACAAGAGATTAAGGGTGATCAGTTCCTCAATTTGTCAACAGACAGCCGAAAATCATGATGGAGTATAAACCATCTTTACCAAACTATAATAGCGCTTAACAACACACCGAGCTACAACTCCACTCTTGCAGCATCCTGGAGAATCACAAGCTTCTCCCCCACTTCGATCATTCCCAATTCTGCAGACATGGTTAACCACGAACATGTATCGATAGTGTTTCACACACATGTCGCGTACAAGGGAACAACTAACAAACACAACTTGGCCGGACGAACCGGCCTGCTCTGATACCACTTAATGTAACACCCCCTTTTTATACCCCCAAATAACACAATTAAATCATTTAGGCACAAATTAAAAATTCCATCAGAGTATATTTATTTCATGGTATAAAAGAAGTGCGTCACATTACTCACGAAACGACCACATGATTATTAATGTTTATAAAGAAATAATTCAAAAGGGGTAAATCTCAACTAAAAATAAATAAACGCACGGGTCTTAAAACAAGCATATTCATGTTTTCTGTTAAAGCGGAAGACTAAAACATTGAATTACTTAAGACATGATAAAATATAAGTACGCGCCATTAGGTTGTCCATAACATCAATCACAGTTTACCAAACATCATCAACTATTACATATATATAATGTATCACAAAGATACTCTACAAGCCTAGCTACCCGATGTTACATATCAGAGCGACCGACTCAAGAGCAAAGGAGCTATACTCCAAAAGAAACCTCCAGCAATCCTAATCTACAATGCCTCATAGAGCATCATAAAACAGCAGAAGGGTGAGAAATATTACCATAATAACAACGCATATAATTATGTATATAAACAATCATAAAATACATATATGCCACATTTCTCAATCCATTCACACACTCACCACTCCCACATCAACATATCGTATATATATACATATGCACACTTCTCCTAACAATCACATATACATTATGTTTCATTTACCGCAAATCATATAAGCATATACAATCATACTTAATCAGCAATTCATTAGTCAATATCTTTCACACACATATATATACATATCTCCAAGCATACTCACTCATGCTATTACCGCCATTCGCATTAATTCACATAAACATACGCATTAACTCAATAAACACACACAACATGTTTATTCCATTGCTAATTCACATAAACATCTACATTCATGTTTATTTCACTAATGCATCATATGAAGATGACAACATGCAACTCATAGAGACCGACACATGACTCTATGTAGATGTAAATGCGGTACCGACTCATTTCAGCAGGTTCAATTGAAGAACCAAAAATAACCATCGCTCACACCCCACAAGGGCACACGAGGTTCTGCAGATTCTCCGATGAATCAATATAACCATCGCAACATACAAGGTTCTGCAAATCCTCCGAGGGGTCAATAAATAACTATCACTCACAACCCACAAGGGCACACGAGGTTTTGCAGATTCTCCGAGGAATCAATAAATAACCATTGCTCAAACCCCACAAGGGCACACGAGGTTCTGCAGATTCTCCGAGGAATCAATCAACACAAGAATGCATACCATGATGCTTCACATGCAACATGACTCATGACACTCTTGAAATGCACACATGTTTACAAACATACTCATGCATTCATCATGTTAATCACATGTATTCATTATGCACTCACAATATTTAAACATGGTTCACATTTACAATCATCATACATCACATACGAGCAATATGAACTTGCAAATATCGTGCCAAACGGTAATAAACTCAATCACATCCATCATGCATTTTTAATCAATTTAAACAATGCGTCACATATGTCAAAAGGCCACATATTTACAATCAATTCATAATCTAGGATTCACGCCATACGGCTACCCACAGCACACATAACATCATATAATTAGTTATCTCAGACAAGGAATGATCGCAAACAAACCACACCACCAATCCACGAATGGGAAACACAAGAAAAGAAAACATGCTGCTATGTTCACTAACCTTCGCCTGGCGAAGCCTCTGGCGAACCTTCGCTACTCCGTTCGCCGGGCGAACTTGCCAGCGAAGACCACTGGGATTTATTATGGAATTACTCGCTAGCATACTCTCCTGGCGAACCTTTGCCACACGCGTTCGCTTGGCGAACTTGCCAGCGAAGACAGGGTGTTTGGTTCTGACTTTATTCGCTACCGTTTGCTGGGCTTCGCCTGGCGAAGCCTCGCTGCCATTCGCCTGGCGAACCTGCGAGATCAGAACCCCCATGGCTGTCCAAAAGCCCAAACCTCACAAAACCAACCGATTCAGTACAAATCAACCCCAGTAGGCTTAGCCCAACACTACCCGACTAAACTACTCCGTTCATTCTCGATTCTAACCGATAAAACATCGTCTCTACCGATTGAACCAACTTCTGCCCTAAATGGAAAAGGAGTAGAAAACCCCAACAAATCCAACACACACATACATAGTCGTACACATTGATTAAGATAGTAAGATTTCATACCCTTACCTCGATTAATCGGAAGCTAGAAGTCGTTCTTGAGCTTTTCCAAGCTTTTCCTTCTTTATCCTTCTACTTTCTCTTCTTCCTCCACTTTCCTTTCATGTTTTCTATTTTTTCATTGTCGTTCCTATTCCCCCATATATATATATATATATATATATATATATATATATATATATATATATATATATATATATATATATATATATATATATATATATATATATATATATATATATATATATATGTCTTTCCCTTCTATTTCTCTCCTATATATTTCTTCTCTTAAAATATTTGTCAATTCATTTTCTCATAAAATATCTCATCTTGACATTGGTTAGAAAACATCTGATAAATTCTCATGATTCTACCAAATAGAGTAAATCAGTTAACTCCAATAATTTACTTAAACCATACGAACCAACTAACTAGTACAATTAATCAGTTATAAAAAATCGGGCTGTTACAACTCTCCCCCACTTTAGGAATTTTCGTCCTCGAAAATATTATCCGATTCAAATCCAACTTTCTCTAGTTGATCCTCCAAAATACCTTTACCAAGACAATCCTTTTTCCTTAAAGTTGTCTCAACAGTCAAATCCTCTCTCACTCATACACCATCCATCTGGATCGATCCGCTTCCTCAACTTAGACACATGAACATATCATGCAATTTCTTCTAGTGGCAGCAGTAAAACAGTCTAACATGTTATTTTCCCACGCTTCCGCTGCGCTACTCTGATACAGATTCAACAAGACACAGTTTGCTTCCGAGACCTCAAGCTCGCTCAATACCAGTTACTACCGTAACTCTCAAAACACGTCTTTTCTCGGATCCTCTAATCTTTTCAGTCGTCTCTTGCACAATCCCAAGTCCGAGTACAACACTCTTGCCTGACACATCAACACAAAGGAGTCCTACACCTCCTTCTTATCTATCTCGATCCAACACACGAGCTCTCAACAAATCCTCTTAATACTGGATAGCTCCTTTTGTCTGCCCATCCATTCACGGATGCTAGACAAAGTTCAACTTCAACATGGCACCCAAAACGTCCGCAAACTCTTCTAAAATCTCAATAAAAACACAGGTTCCCATCTAAAACGATATTAGACGGTATCACATACTACTCAGAATTACTCGACAGTTGCATCAGGCCAACAGTCTCTGATGTTCACACTTCGACTTTCAACAAGTCTAATCAGCATACACAACTGCAACCACTTCTCTCCATCCGTGGCCACCAAAACAATTCTTTCAAAGTACTCTTATCCAATCCACACTATTCAGACAGAGAGACTTTATCACAACATCTCATGACACCATTTCCATAAATCCAAAAATCAGCCCTTCGATTTCAATCCATTAAACTCAATCAATCTATTAACTCCAATTAGAATTCCAACCTTCTTGAATCCCATCGAGAATACCAATAATCAGTCTTATCATACAAAGCTCAACTCCATACGAAGTCCCTATTATTCCCTCTGCATCCTATGCAATTTTCTCAAGCCAAATAAATACCTTAAGCTCTTAAGATCATTAACCATCTCAAATCTCAACTAAACAATTGAGGCTCCCAAACTCCGGTACAAACACACAGGAACAACCAACCCTAAGTCACTTGTCAGATAATTCTTCTAATACATCAAAATACCATTGGTTACACAACCCTTGACTCACCCACTCAAGTGTGGAAAATTCCATTCCAAACAGACACGCAATTGTAAACCTATGGCGAAAACACGAATCGCACTTACCACAACATCCAAACATATTACATCAATAATTACTCAATTCCATGTCACTACCTTCTCGTCACATAGAGCACTGTAATGACTTTCCACGCTCCTAACCTTGCGTCATTCCAAATTACGGTCCTCCTGTTACTACAAGGTCGTAGAAACAACATTCTGCACTTAGAAGGCCATTCGATACATCTTCAGCTTCTCGAAATGGTTGAAGATTTAACCATACCAATCTTGTGTCCCGTATCTTACTCCCTTTAGTAATATCCAGAAGTCACCATCCACTCTTTATATACTTAACCTCGGAGTCTATTTTCGTAGCACCCACACCAAGCGCGAGTCTCAACTACTCGATTAATTTAACTCCTTGACCATCCAAACACACATACAACATGGGTTCTCAATCTCAGACCAGTTCCTGAAATTAGGTATTTCACAACCCCACTTCACATCCTAGCCCTGTAACACTTATCTTGTCAGGATAACTTCCAGACATCCATAACTAATCGGAAATTGCCAACCTCCCACTTTCATTAGCACTTAAAATCTCATCAAAATTCAACATCTCGACACTGTCTTGCGTCGACTTCTCAGAACAATCCTTAAGCACTTGGCTTCGCTCCAAATAATTCACTGCACACCCCATCTAAGCTCGCAAGACACGTCTATCCCATCCAACACAATCCCAACTACTATCAACAAGAGATTAAGGGTGATCATTTCCTCAATTTGTCAACAGACAGCCGAAAATCATGATGGAGTATAAACCATCTTTACCAAACTATAATAGCGCTTAACAACACACCGAGCTACAACTCCACTCTTGCAGCATCCTGGAGAATCACAAGCTTCTCCCCCACTTCGATCATTCCCACTTCTGCAGACAAGGTTAACCACGAACATGTATCGATAGTGTTTCACACACATGTCGCGTACAAGGGAACAACCAACAAACACAACTTGGCTGGACGAAATGGCCTGCTCTGATACCATTTAATGTAACACCCCCTTTCTATACCCCCAAATATAACACTTAAATCATTTAGGCACGAATTAAAAATTCCATCAGAGTATATTTATTTCATGGTATAAAAGAAGTGCATCACATTACTCACGAAACGACCACATGAATATTAATGTTTATAAAGAAATAATTCAAAAGGGGTAAATCTCAACTAAAAATAAATAAACGCACGGTTCTTAAAACAAGCATATTCATGTTTTCTATTAAAGCGGAAGACTAAAACATTGAATTACTTAAGACATGATAAAATACAAGTACACGCCATTAGGTTGTCCATAACATCAATCACAGTTTACCAAACATCATCAACTATTACATATATATAATGTATCACAAAGATACTCTACAAGCCTAGCTACCCGATGTTACATATCAGAGCGACCGACTCAAGAGAAAAGGAGCTATACTCCAAAAGAAACCTCCAGCAATCCTAATCTGCAATGCCTCATAGAGCATCATAAAACAACAGAAGGGTGAGAAATATTACCATAATAACAACGCATATAATTATGTATATAAACAATCATAAAATACATATATGCCACATTTCTCAATCCATTCACACATTCACCACTCCCACATCAACATATCGTATATATATACATATGCACACCTCTCCTAACAATCAAATATACATTATGTTTCATTTACCGCAAATCATATAAGCATATACAATCATACTTAATCAGCAATTCATTAGTCAATATCTTTCACACACATATATACATATCTCCAAGCATACTCACTCATGCTATTACCGCAATTCGCATTAATTCACATAAACATACACATTAACTCAATAAACACACACAACATGTTTATTCCATTGCTAATTCACATACATCTACATTCATGTTTATTTCACCAATGCATCATATGAAGATGACAACATGCAACTCATAGAGACCGACACACGACTCTATGTAGATGCAAATGCGGTACCAACTCATTTCAGCAGGTTCAATTGAAGAACCAAAAATAACCATCGCTCACACCCCACAAGGGCACACGAGGTTCTGCAGATTCTCCGATGAATCAATATAACCATCGCAACATACAAGGTTCTGCAAATCCTCCGAGGGGTCAATAAATAACCATCGCTCACACCCCACAAGGGCACACGAGGTTTTGCAGATTCTCCGAGGAATCAATAAATAACCATCGCTCACACCCCACAAGGGCACACGAGGTTCTGTAGATTCTCCGAGGAATCAATCAACACAAGAATGCATACCATGATGCTTCACATGCAACATGACTCATGACACTCTTGAAATGCACACATGTTTACAAACATACTCATGCAGTCATCACGTTAATCACATGTATTCATTATGCACTCACAATATTTAAACATGGTTCACATTTACAATCATCATACATCACATACGAGCAATATGCACTTGCAAATATCGTGCCAAACGGCAATAAACTCAATCACATCCATCATGCATTTTTAATCAATTTAAACAATGCGTCACATATGCCAAAAGGCCACATATTCACAATCAATTCATAATCTAGGATTCACGCCATACGGCTACCCACAACACACATAACAGCATATAATTAGTTATCTCAGACAAGGAATGATCGCAACCAAACCACACCACCAATCCACGAATGGAAAACACAAGAAAAGAAAACATGCTGCTATGTTCACTAACCTTCGCCTGGCGAAGCCTCTGGCGAACCTTCGCTACTCCGTTCGCCTGGAGAACTTGCCAGCGAAGACCACTGGGATTTATTATGGAATTACTCGCTAGCATAGTCGCCTGGCGAACCTTTGCCACACCGTTCGCCTGGCGAACTTGCCAACGAAGACAGGGTGTTTGGTTCTGACTTTATTCGCTACCGTTCGCTGGGCTTCGCCTGGCGAAGCCTCGCTGCCATTCGCCTGGCGAACCTGCGAGATCAGAACCCCCATGGCTGTCCAAAAGCCCAAACCTCACAAAACCAACAGATTCAGTACAAATCAACCCCAGTAGGCTTAGCCCAACACTACCCGACTAAACTACTCTGTTCATTCTCGATTCTAACCGATAAAACATCGTCTCTACCGATTGAACCAACTTCTGCCCTAAATGGAAAATGAGTAGAAAACCCCAACAAATCCAACACACACATACATAATCGTACACATTGATTAAGATAGTAAGATTTCACACCCTTACCTCGATTAATCGGAAGCTAGAAGCCGTTCTTGAGCTTTTCCAAGCTTTTCCTTCTTTATCCTTCTACTTTCTCTTCTTCCTCCACTTTCCTTTCATGTTTTCTATTTTTTCATTGTCGTTCCTCTTCCCCCCTATATATATATATGTCCTCCCCTTCTATTTCTCTCCTATATATTTCTTCTCTTAAAATATTTGTCAATTCATTTTCTCATAAAATATCTCATCTTGACATTGGTTAGAAAACATCTGACAAATCCTCATGATTCTACCAAATAGAGTAAATCAGTTAACTCCAATAATTTACTTAAACCATACGAACCAACTAACTAGTACAATTAATCAGTTATTAAAAGTTGGGTAGTTACAACTCTCCCCCACTTTAGGAATTTTCATCCTCGAAAATATTATCCGATTCAAATCCAACTTTCTCTAGTTGATCCTCCAAAATACCTTTACCAAGACAATCCCTTTTCCTTAAAGTAGTCTCAACAGTCAAATCCTCTCTCACTCATACACCATCCATCTGGATCGATCCGCTTCCTCAACTTAGACACATGAACATATCATGCAATTTCTCCTAGTGACAACGGTAAAACAATCTAACATGTTATTTTCCCAGGCTTCCGCTGCGCTACTCTGATACAGATTCAACAAGACACAGTTTGCTTCCGAGACCTCAAGCTCGCTCAATACCAGTTACTATCGTAACTGTCAAAACACGTCTTTTCTCGGATCCTCTAATCTTTTCAGTCGTCTCTTGCACAATCCCAAGTCCGAGTACAACACTCTTTCCTGACACACATCAACACAAAGGAGTCCTACACCTCCTTCTTATCCATCTCGATCCAACACACGAGCTCTCAACAAATCCTCTTAATAATGGATAGCTCCTTTTGTCTGCCCATCCATTCACGGATGCTAGACAAAGTTCAACTTCAACATGACACCCAAAACGTCCGCAAACTCTTCTAAAATCTCAATAAAAACACAGGTTCCCATCTGAAACGATATTAGACGGTATCACATACTACTCAGAATTACTCGACAGTTGCATCAGGCCAACAGTCTCTGATGTTCACACTTCGACTTTCAACAAGTCTAATCAGCATACACAACCGCAACCACTTCTCTCCATCCGTGGCCACCAAGACAATTCTTTCAAAGTACTCTTATCCAATCCACACTATTCGGACACATAGACTTTATCACAACATCTCATGTCACCATTTCCATAAATCCAAAAATCGGCCCTTCAATTTCAATCCATTTAACTCAATCAATCTATTAACTCCAATTAGAATTCCAACCTTCTTGAATCCCATCGAGAATACCAATAATCAGTCTTATCATACAAAGCTCAACTCCATACGAAGTCCCTATTATTCCCTTTGCATCCTATGCAATTTTCTCAAACCAAATAAATACCTTAAGCTCTTAAGATCATTAACCATCTCAAATCTCAACTAGACAATTGAGGCTCCCAAACTCCGGTACAAACACACAGCAGCAACCAACCCTAAGTCACTTGTCAGATAATTCTTCTAATACATCAAAACACCATTGGTTACGCAACCCTTGACTCACCCACTCAAGTGTGGAAAATTCCATTCCAAACGGACACGCAGTTGTAAACCTATGGCGAAAACACGAATCACACTTACCATAACATCCAAACATATTACATCAATAATTACTCAATTCCATGTCACTACCTTCTCGTCACATAAAGCACTGTAATGACTTTCCACGCTCCTAACCTTGCGTCATTCCAAATTACGGTCCTCCCGTTACTGCAAGGTCGTAGAAACAACATTCTGCACTTAGAAGGCTATTCGATACATCTTCAGCTTCTCGAAATGGTTGAAGATTTAACCATACCAATCTTGTGTCCCGTATCTCACTCCCTTTAGTAATATCCAGAAGTCACCATCCACTCTTTATATACTTAACCTCGGAGTCTATTTTCGTAGCACCCACACCAAGCGCGAGTCTCAACTACTCGATTAATTTAACTCCTTGACCATCCAAACACACATACAACATGGGTTCTCAATCTCGGACCAGTTCCTGAAATTAGGTCTTTCACAACCCCACTTCACATCCTAGCCCTGTAACACTTATCTTGTCAGGATAACTTCCAGACATCCATAACTAATCGGAAATTGCCAACCTCCCACTTTCATTAGCACTTAAAATCTCATCAAAATTCAACATCTCGACACTGTCCTGCGTCGACTTCTCAGAACAATCCTTAAGCACTTGGCTTCGCTCCAAACAATTCACTGCACACCCCATCTAAGCTCGCAAGACACGTCTATCCTATCCAACACAATCCCAACTACTATCAACAAGAGATTAAGGGTGATCAGTTCCTCAATTTGTCAACAGACAGCCGAAAATCATGATGGAGTATAAACCATCTTTACCAAACTATAATAGCGCTTAACAACACACCGAGCTACAACTCCACTCTTGCAGCATCCTGGAGAATCACAAGCTTCTCACTACTTTGATCATTCCCACTTCTGCAGACAAGGTTAACCACGAACATGTATCGATAGTGTTTCACACACATGTCGCGTACAAGGGAACAACCAACAAACACAACTTGGCCGGACGAACCGACCTGCTCTGATACCACTTAATGTAACACCCCCTTTCTATACCCCCAAATAACACAATTAAATCATTTAGGCACGAATTAAAAATTCCATTAGAGTATATTTATTTCATGGTATAAAAGAAGTGCGTCACATTACTCACGAAACGACCACATGAATATTAATGTTTATAAAGAAATAATTCAAAAGGGGTAAATCTCAACTAAAAATAAATAAACGCACGGTTCTTAAAACAAGCATATTCATGTTTTCTGTTAAAGCGGGAGACTAAAACATTGAATTACTTAAGACATGATAAAATACAAGTACACGCCATTAGGTTGTCCATAACATCAATCACAGTTTACCAAACATCATCAACTATTACATATATATAATGTATCACAAAGATACACTACAAGCCTAGCTACCCGATGTTACATATCAGAGCGACCGACTCAAGAGAAAAGGAGCTATACTCCAAAAGAAACCTCCAGCAATCCTAATCTGCAATGCCTCATAGAGCATCATAAAACAACAGAAGGGTGAGAAATATTACCATAATAACAACGCATATAATTATGTATATAAACAATCATAAAATACATATATGCCACATTTCTCAATCCATTCACACACTCACCACTCCCACATCAACATATCGTATATATATACATATGCACACTTCTCCTAACAATCACATATACATTATGTTTCATTTACCGCAAATCATATAAGCATATACAATCATACTTAATCAGCAATTCATTAGTCAATATATTTCACACACATATATATATATATATATATATACATATCTCCAAGCATACTCACTCATGCTATTACCGCAATTCGCATTAATTCACATAAACATACGCATTAACTCAATAAACACACACAACATGTTTATTCCATTGCTAATTCACATAAACATATACATTCATGTTTATTTCACCAATGCATCATATGAAGATGACAACATGCAACTCATAGAGACCGACACACGACTCTATGCAGATGTAAATGCGGTACCGACTCATTTCAGCAGGTTCAATTGAAGAACCAAAAATAACCATCGCTCACACCCCACAAGGGCACACGAGGTTCTGCAGATTCTCCGAGGAATCAATATAACCATCGCAACATACGAGGTTCTGCAAATCCTCCGAGGGGTCAATAAATAACCATCGCTCACACCCCACAAGGGCACACGAGGTTTTGCAGATTCTCCGAGGAATCAATAAATAACCATCGCTCACACCCCACAAGGGCACACGAGGTTCTGCAGATTCTCTGAGGAATCAATAAATAACCATCGCTCACACCCCACAAGGGCACACGAGGTTCTGCAGATTCTCCGAGGAATCAATCAACACAAGAATGCATACCATGATGCTTCACATGCAACATGACTCATGACACTCTTGAAATGCACACATGTTTACAAACATACTCATGCATTCATCACGTTAATCACATGTATTCATTATGCACTCACAATATTTAAACATGGTTCACATTTACAATCATCATACATCACATACGAGCAATATGCACTTGCAAATATCGTGCCAAACGACAATAAACTCAATCACATCCATCATGCATTTTTAATCAATTTAAACAATGCGTCACATATGCCAAAAGGCCACATATTCACAATCAATTCATAATCTAGGATTCACGCCATACGGCTACCCACAACACACATAACAGCATATAATTAGTTATCTCAGACAAGGAATGATCGCAACCAAACCACACCACCAATCCACGAATGGAAAACACAAGAAAAGAAAACATGCTGCTATGTTCACTAACCTTCGCCTGGCGAACCTTCGCTACTCCGTTCGCCTGGCAAACTTGCCAGCGAAGACCACTGGGATTTATTCTGGAATTACTCGCTAGCATACTCGCCTGGCGAACCTTCGCCACACGCGTTCGCCTGGCGAACATGCCAACAAAGACAGGGTGTTTGGTTCTGACTTAATTCGCTACCGTTCGCTGGGCTTCGCCTGGCGAGGCCTCTTTGCTATTCGCCTGGCGAACCTGCGAGATCAGAACCCCCATGGCTGTCCAAAAGCCCAAACCTCACAAAACCAACCAATTCAGTACAAATCAATCCCAGTAGGCTTAGCCCAACACTTCCCGACTAAACTACTCCATTCATTCTCGATTCTAACCGATAAAACATCGTCTCTACCGATTGAACCAACTTTTGCCCTAAATGGAAAATGAGTAGAAAACCCCAACAAATCCAACACACACATACATAATCGTACACATTGATTAAGATAGTAAGATTTTACACCCTTACCTCGATTAATCGGAAGCTAGAAGTCGTTCTTGAGCTTTTCCAAGCTTTTCATTCTTTTTCCTTCTACTTTCTCTTCTTCCTCCACTTTCCTTTTATGTTTTCTATTTTTTCATTGTCGTTCCTCTTCCCCCATATATATATATATATATATATATATATATATATATATATATATATATATATATATATATATATATATATATATATATATATATATATATATATATATATATATATATATATATATATATATATATATATATATATATATATATATATATATATATATATATATATATATATATATATATATATATATATATATATATATATATATATATATATATATATATATATATATATATATATATATATATATATATATATATATATATATATATATATATATATATATATATATATATATATATATATATATATATATATATATATATATATATATATATATATATATATATATATATATATATATATATATATATATATATATATATATATATATATATATATGTCCTGCCTTTCTATTTCTCTCCAATATATTTCTTCTCTTAAAATATTTGTCAATTCATTTTCTCATAAAATATCTCATCTTGACATTGGTTAGAAAACATCTGATAAATCCTCATGATTCTACCAAATAGAGTAAATCAGTTAACTCCAATAATTTACTTAAACCATACGAACCAACTAACTAGTACAATTAATCAGTTATTAACAATCAGGCTGTTACAGGGCGTGACAGAGTCGTTGAGATTGGAAAAGAGATTCAAAGGTGGTAGTTAGAAGCTCGCGATTGTGATGGGGGTTATGGTTGTTGTTCACATAGCAGCCATCGAGAACTATGGTTGTATCATTATTCTTGTAGGGTATTCAAAAAATGGTGAGCGATGGCTTATGGTCAGAGTTTCCCTCAATTTTCCCCCTCTGTTTTTATATCCAGTTCCCCCCTCCTTTGGTTTTTTCTCCCCTTTTTCTTTGTCAATGATGCAGAGATTTTTCTTTAATGTTTGCTGCTGCAGTTTTTGTTTGGTAGGGATGCAGGATCTGTGTGAATAGCAGGGTCATATCGTTTTTCACTTGTAGCTTGGCAGGTCACGATGCTGCAGAAATTTTTGTCTGTTATCATTGAGTGGTTGTCGTCAATGGTACAAGCTTTAACTTGTTGCAGGGTAGTAGCAGGCTGTTGACTTGCTGCAGAGAGTTTATTGTCTTGTGGGCAGGTTTTGGGGTGACACCTTGTTTGGTCGTGTCGCTACTGTGGTAGCAGAGGGACAGAGTTTTGGCTATATGGTGTAGAGGATACTTGGTTTATTTGTGTTGTAAAATAACAGCAGTAACATGCCAAACATGGAACATGGTTTGGATATTGTGTATGAGTCTTCATGAGGTTGTCTGATTGCAACTTGTATAGCACATTTGTTTCATTTTTGTGACATCGTGATGTTGTATGGACGGGCTTTGATGAGCTTTCTTTGAGAACACATGCCTTATTTCATGGTGGATCTTGTATCCTAATTTTGTGATTTTGGCCATATAGGGCTTTAGGATAAATGGGCTAAGAATAAGACAAGAACAAATAAAATTGGACAATGAAGTAATATGGACAATGAGAAGTGATAAATAAATAAATAATGGACATTTAATGAATTTAATAGAAATGGTTAAAGATAAATGAATCTGAAAAATGGGTTTAATGGAGGGATAATGGATAATTTATTAGTGAATTTGGAAGGAAAATAAATTAAAATGAAATGGACTTGAAAATAAATAAAAATTTGAAATTAAACAAATACAAGGTTCTAACAACTCTAAAATGAGGTTAAATGTAAAGATTATGTCTGAAAAATTGATTTAAAAGAATGAGATAAGAAATCTACGGATAAAAAAAAAAGACAAAATTCAAGATGACACTTAAATGGAACAAAAGCATGATTATGATTAATGGACTACATAACTAAAAATACAAAAATGGTTGATCTAAAATGATAAGTGAAAGGTCAAAGAATCTGAAGTTAAAATTTAGGGTATGACATGAAGCCCCACAAAATCCGATTCTAACCTAACTAGGTCGAAAAACATAAAAAACCCGACCCAAAACTAAATATTCCTAAAGACAGAATTCGGGTCCTGACTTCAACGAACTATTCAAGCCTACTACACTCCAAATCAACTTCTGTGCAAAATCTAAACATTTTACCTTTTCGTCTCAGCTTTCCAACGCCCGGTAGAATGCATAAATCTAATTTTCGTAGCTCCAGTTATGAACTGAGCAGTGGACAAGTATCAAATAACCTCTAAAGCTGAAAATAAGCTGCGAAAATAGATTAACGACAAACAAAGACTTAATTATAAAAACATAATAAAACACTAAAATAAACGAAACAAACTAAGGAAATGACTAAGTACAAATATTAGAGAATGTGCATTAAAATGCCTGATCAAATTCCCCCACACTTGAACTTTTGCGCTCCAAGCAAAATAGTATCAAGACTCATGAAAAACAATAGCATCCGGAAACTCATTATATGACACAAACTCTTCTTCGGTCAAGATTGTATCAATAGGTACTAATTTTTCATACTACGGTTATCCTAAGAACACAAATCCGCAATTATACGGTCATAAATCTCCCTCCTATACAAACCAATCTGAATCATGTTATTATGCTTAAACCTAACTTACTCATCCTTCTTTTTGCTCTCTTTCATTCTAATGCAATCACATTAAGCCTGTTTTCTATTCACACACATGGTAAATAAGTCTATTAGTGACTATGATCCATATCTTGTAAACAATTCAAAATTAACCACTTTAGCAACAACAATGTTTTTTTTAAGGTTTCACAATTGTTAGCCTAAGTGACCGGGTAAGGGTCACCTAACTTAAAAGGCGGATTCATATTCAAATTTTTTACTAAGCACATGATCATTCACTTATTTTCATTAGCTTAATTACTTAGTGTGTGATTTTTAGATGGTGCTGACTGCTAGATAAACTACTTAAGAACTATTAAAGGATGAGAACTCAAGGCTATGTCATAACAAGTATTTAAATCGATTTTCATATTACGGAGACTTAAGTTGTTAAAATGGTACCGATTGTATGAACTTTTCCCAAGTCTCCATAATCTAATCTTAAATTAATCTATAGCCTAAAAATTTCAAAAGATGCATTGCATTTCTAAGTCTACAATTTTTTTTTTCACTTAAAAAATACACAAAAACAAAGAAAACTAAAAGAAAAAGAAACACAGAAATGGTTCCCTCCCCCACAGTTAAAATATACATTGTCCTCAATAAAAGAACATAAATATAAAATAAGAGTGAGAGAAATGAAAGAACACACCCGAGGAGTCAAGGCAGATAAGTGATCACATAAGCAGCCTTTCTCAAAGAGAGGTCTCTTACAAGCTCCTATCTCAAAGTGGGGATTTCATAAAGTGACTTTAGGTAGCATCCATCGGCCTTGAAATTTTTATTAGTGCCTTCGCATTTTATTCTAGGATCAAAGGAGAATCTTCGATAAGTAAAAGTGTCGAATGGGCACGTGAGCGCGATCTCATTTTTCACAACATCAAGAATCAAAGGATTAAGGGGCAGCCTCACTAATTTTTTTCTATCTTCAATTGAGGTCCATCCAATTCCATTCTTATGTTACTTCAAAACCTGCAAAAGCTTATTTTCTTGATCGAAATAAAGGTTAGAAGAACTTATAACATGTAGCTTTTCATTCCTCTCTAAATAGGCATATTTTAGATTATCAAAAAATGGATTAATCTCTAAGGAAGGAGGTTGTTCAATGGATGGTATGATCGGGGCAACAGGGATATCAAGTGCTTCATATGCATAAATGACATCATGAAAAGCATCACCCTGCAAGGTAACATTAATCTCAGCATAAACAGAGCAAACATTAGTGTCAGTACATAAATCACAAGAGTAAGTATCATCATAATCTAATAAAGATGGAAAATCAAATAACAACTTAAGATAAGTATCATCAACTAAATCAGACAGTAACTCTTTTGGATTCACTACTGTTTGGGCAGGTAGTTAGTTTGATTCTTGAGCTTACTGCATGGCATTTACTACAGTGGCAAGCTGTCCAATTTGTGTCTGCAAAGCCTGAATACTGGAATCTGTTCGTTGCTGAAACTGGAGATCATTTATAGTTATTTGCTTGACAAGATCCTCTAGTGAAGGTTCGGAAGATGTAGAGCACACAATATGGAATTTCTTCATATGCTTATTCAGATCCTCACCTGCAAGTCCATTAAACCTTGGCAACAAGTGTATTAAACCAGATTTCAATTCGAAAGGAACATCAACATCAGTATATTCAATACTTAAACCATTATAATGAAAATCAGGAGCCGCAAGCTCTCGTAATGTTCTTTGTTCAACCATGTTATCAAAAGGGAAAAAAATTAACAAAGAATTAGAAATCACAAAACTAATTCAGCAATGCAGCAACGATTTGGAAAATACCAATAATGTCCATATTAAGAAAAAAATGGAAAAATAGAAAAGCGAATAAAATAAAATCTAAAAAATATAGAAATATAACTAAAAATCAAATCAGAATAAATCTCTACAAAAAATTTTGGATTTTTTTAAAAATATAAAAATAAAAAAAATCAAATAAAATAGGAAAATAAGGAATTTACGATTTTCAGGGTCAAACACTTACCACTGCACTGCAACCCTGAAAGTTCAAAGCAAATCGAAACAGTAGCTTCCAAACTTACATGATAGGCTAAAACACTTACCACTGCACTGCAACCCTAAAAATCAACAAGCGAAATAAAAGAACTCTAACAAAATTTTTAAATTGGCTAAAATCAACAAGAATCCCCGACAACGGTGCCAATTTTGATTCGCTGTTGCGCACGGATCAAAAACGAGTATTTTTGAAAAAGTAATAAAGGGAAGCGACACTCATATGTCGTATCGCAAGGATTCTTTTATTATTTCAATCAACTAAAGAAAAGGTTTATGAGAGTTTTAAGTTTTGATTTATAAAACAAGAGAAAACATGATTAAGATAAGTGATTATCAATTATGGTAAAACGACTAATCCTACTGATTCAGGTTCTGACTTATCATCGGTTACTATAACACTAATCCCTAAGCGGCTTCGATCCTATTCGATTAAGAGATCAATTAGAAAAGCGCTTATCAAAATCATATGAATTATGTTCCTGTTTACCGAATTAAGTAGACGGTTAAGAACATGACGAGTTAATGAATTAAGCAAACGATAACACACAATTAAATTTAGGAACATGCATACAATTGAATTTAATCAATTTTATCCTATGTACAAAATCGAATTAAGAAAACAACTGCGATCAAATTAAGAAAATGACTTCATAGAAAAGGATTGAAAGGAATCGAATTTAAATTGGTATTAGAATAACCTCAAAGCGATCGTACTCGTAAGTAGCATGATTTGACTTCGGGAATTAGTTCTCCATTCAAATCATACAAAACAAAAGAAAAATCGTGAAAAGAAGGTTCATGAACAGCATCACGAATGCAACTAGGTATAGGGAAGCATCCTGGCCCAAAACTAAATATTCTTAAAGGCAGAATTCAAATCTTGACTTCAACGAATTATTCGAGTCTACTACACTCCGAATTAGCTTCTACGTAAAACATGAAAGTTTTAGATTTTTGCCTCAGCTTTCCAACGCTTGGTAGAATGCGTAATTCTGATTCTCGTAGCTCCAGTTATGAACTAAGCAGTTGACAAGTATCAAATAACAAGCTGAAAATAAGCTGCGAAAATAAATTAACGGCAAACAAAGACTTAATTATAAAAACATAAGAAAAAACTAAAATAAATGAAACAAACTAAGGAAATTCCTAAGTATAAACATAACAGAAAGTGCATTAAAATGCACTGATCAGAGCCGAGGTATTTTATAATGGTCAGAAGTAGGAACTTGTGTGTTCTTCAACTGCAGAATCTAATGTTGATAACATTGTTGAGGCCGGAGGCATTACTCGCAGTGGCCGAGTTTTCACTCCACCAGTATCTCAGGATAGTAATGTTGATAATTCTACTTAAGGCAAGGGAAAATAGTTTGTTGAGGATTATGTGCAGAAAGAGTCTAATAAAGCTACCTTTTCAAAGGACGTCGAGTAATTCATGCGGATTATTAGAAAGAGTGATAACAAAATTATAGATCATTTGAACTAGACTCCCTCTAGAATCTTCATTTTGTCTTTGTTTTTGTGTTTAGAGGCTCATAGAAATGCTCTGCTGAGAATTATGAATGATGCGTATCTATCGCAATAGATTTCTGTGAATCTGTTAGAAGGGGTGTGGCATATGTAAATGCAAGTAATGCTTTGGGATTCAACGACTTTGACTTAACTCCGGCTGGGAGAAATTACAACAGTGCCCTATACATTTCCATGGAATGTAGGGGTTCTTTGTTATCACATGTTCTGGTGGACACTAGGTCTTCTTTAAATTATTGCCGAAGAAAGCGCTCATGAAACTGGACATACAAGGGGTGATTTGTAGGCCCAGTGATCTCGTTGTTCGCGCTTTTGATGGGTCAAAGAGATAAGTGTTTGGAGAGGTGGAATTACTAATTAAATTTGTTCCCGAGGTTTTCAATACAACATTTCTCATCATGGACATCCAGTCGGCTTACAGCTGTCTTTTAGGTCGTCCATGGATATGCGCTGCAGGGGTAATAACTTCGACACTGCATCAGAAACTCAAGTATGTGGTTGAGGGTAAGGTGGTTACCGTTTGTGGAGAAGAGGATATAATGGTTAGCCATTTGTCCTTGTTCAAGTATGTGGAGGTAGATAGTGAGATTCATGAAAGTCTTTATCAGGCGTTTGAAGCGGTTCAGTTTCAGAAGGAGCCTTCAGTCGAGGAGAAAAAGCCTGAAGTTTCTATGACCTCGTGTAAAGAAGCCCGTGCCATGATTGAAGCTGGAAATTCCCAGGGTCGGGACCAAGTTCTTGGTGTGCCAGTAAATCAAGACAGGTTCGGTCTGGGGTACAAGTCGTCACAAGCTCCTCAGGTTCAAAGGTCCTATCCGGTTTTCCAGTGTCGAGGTCATTTTTGACGAGGTTAATGTCATAGGGGAAGACGAAGTCAACAACGATTTTGATATGGATAACTGGATCTGCCCCTGCATTCCAGGATAAAAGCTTTCCAACTGGTCTTCTGAGGAACTCATTCTTGTCACTCTTCGAGAAGAGTAATTCTCTTTATTTTTTACATTTGCCAAGTCCTACATTATGCCCAAGACGTAGTGACTCATTTATAGTGCTGCATGTTTTTATTTCCAATGTTTATCTTAAATAAAAAGACGTTTTTTGCACTCAAATTTTTCGCTTCATGTCTTTAATTTTTTGCTTTTACATTTTAAATGGAAATGCGTTTTTGTGTTTTTTTGTTTTCTAATTCTTAATAAAGAATAAAAACATCAATCATGCAGATTAATCATCTCAGATTCCATCAATAATGATTCTGCTATGGATCAATATGATTTTGATCATCCAATCTACCAAGCAGAAGAAGAGACTGGTGAAGACTATGAACTACCTGAAGAATTGGCCAGACTGTTGAAACAAGAGGAAATGGTCATACAACCTCATCAGGAGGATATCGAGATTGTTAATCTGGGCACCGAGGAAGCCAAAAAAGAGATCAGAATTAGGGCTGCTTTAGAAGACAATGTCAAGTGAAGACTGATTGAAATGCTACAAGAGTATGTTAACATCTTTGCCCGATCTTATCAGGATATGCCTGGGCTTGATATGGACATTGTTGTGTATCATTTTCCTCTCAAGATGGTTGTCCTCTAGTCAAGCAGATGCTAAGAAGAACAAGACCACACATGCCTATCAAAATTAAGGAAGAGGTTCATAAACAGTTAGATGTCGGGTTTCTTGTTGTCACCAGTTATCCTTCGTAGGTTGCTAACATCGTACCTGTGCCAAAGAAGGATGGCAAGGTCAGAATGTGTGTTGACTACCGTGATCTGAATAGAGAAAGCCCGAAAGACGACTTCCCGCTCCCTCACATTGACGTGTTAGTTGATAATACAACTCAATACTCAGTGTTTTCCTTCATGGATGGCTTCTCTAGATATAACCAAATCAAAATGGCCCCATAAGACATGGAGAAAATAACTTTCATAACACCGTGGGGGAGGTTCTGTTACAAAGTGATGCCCTTAGATTGAAAAATTCTGAGGCAACTTATCAGCGGGCAATGGTGACTCTCTTTCATGATATGATTCCCAAAGAGATTAAAGTCTATGTTGATGACATGATTGCGAAGTCCCAAACGGAGGAACAACGTCTGATCAATTTGCATAAGTTGTTTGAAATATTGAGGAAATTCAAGTTGAGGTTGAATCCTAACAAGTGCACCTTCAAGGTGAGATCTAGTAAACTACTGTCGCAACTGCGAAAAACACCCGGCAGAAAACAGAAGAGTCGCCACCTTTCATTATTTATCCCAAAGAGAGGGGAAGGAAACGATCGGAAAAACCTGACAAAAAGGGAAAGACAAGGTCATCGAAACCAAGTCTGGATTCGGGAGTCGGTTACGCAAGGGGAAGGTATTAGCACCCCTCACGTCCGTCGTACTCGACGGGATCCATGCATGTGTTGTCTATCTAAAAGGGTGATCATCTATCTAGCTAAAGGTTAAGGGACAAAAGAAAAAGAAAAGAGACTCGGCAGAGCATCACCGCTTGTAGCACCCCAAAATTTGCCCTTTCGTTTTAATCGTAACTGGCTTTTGTTTCATTTGCATTTTGCATTTTTTTGCATATCATAACATTTATTCTCAAGGCATGGGATCCAGGTATTCCTGTGGCTCAAGTTCATTTCGGCGCTAAGACTGAGCAACGAACAACGAGCATCAGAGCTTCGACATTTATTTTGTCCAACGGTCAGGCGGCCGATTTTATTTTATTTTACAGGAGAACAGCAATTCCAAAAGCAGCACTCAGGCTCATGGCAAGCATTTTCACAGTGATAACGTTCAGAAATGAGGTTCAGCAGCTAAATAGAGCTCTAGACAGTTGAAACAGGGCAAACAGACAGATTTCCCTCCAAAAGGCGCCAAAGTCCAAAATTTGAAGGTGTTAATCAATTAACCAAAGGAAAATCAGCCAAGATTCAAAGTTTCAGAGGTGTTAACCGATTAACCTATATGGTTAATCGGTTAACCATAGCAGATTTTGCCCTGTACGTGATTTTGCAAGCCAATTGCGCTTGGGGTCCAATTTTGATCACCTAGCAATTCAAATTTTCATTTGGGAAGGATCTAGAACATCTTTGAATTTCAGATTTCCCTCCAAAAACCCTTTCCACATTCCAAACCTTGATTTCCAATCCAAATTCCCAAACCTAACTTTGTATCCAAACCAAAAGAGTACTTAAGTGATTTACTCCAAACCAAACCATCCAATTCTCATTTGTCACATTCATTTTTCAGAACTGATCAGAATTCTCTCAAATTTTCTTAACTTCTCCATTTCCAAAACCCACATTCAAAACTCTTTTTCATTGGAATTCTTGATTCTTCATTGGAATCAATGGATTCTTGAGCTAGAACCTCCATTTACCATCATCATTGGATCAATTTTCATCTTCAATTTTCGTGCAAGCTTGGATCTAAACCTGGAGTTGGATCTAGAAGTGATTATTTGAAGCTTTTTGACTCAAATTTGGTGGATCTTAATTCATACAAAAACAACTATTGTGGATCTTGAAGTTTTCCGGATTTCTAGCATTTGATCTGCTCAAATTCAGTTGATCAACATTTACCGAAGCAAATCTTCGCTTCGAAGGTTGGAATTCTCGATCCGATTTAATTTTGTGAGCTTATCATGTTAATCTTCATAGTCGATTGAATTTTGTTGATTTCGATCCGTTCGAATTGTGATGTTGCTGTGTAATTGTGTATCCATGCTGTTGGATCTCTGTTTTCTGTTTTTAATTTCATGCTTAATTGATAAGTTGATCTGTTGGATTCTTGGATAAGCTGGTTTTGTGCTGGAAGTGATTCTCTGCTGCTGTTTTTAGCTTCTGGTGCAGTGTTAATCGATTAACCTATATGGTTAACCGGTTAACCGTTTCAAACATTCAAATTTTTTTCAAACGTTAACAGTGTTAATCGGTTAACGTATATGGTTAACCGATTAACCTGTTCAGAACTTCAGTTTCTTTCAAACTTTTTAAGGTGTTAACCGATTAACCCCAGGGGTTAACCGATTAACACTGTGCCAAAATGTCATATTTGCTGTTTTGCTTGCTTGTTTGCATACCGTTTCGATCCGAATCATCATAGATCAGTGTGATGCATTAGGATTGAAATGTTTTGGATATTTGTCACTGTATGTGGTTGGTTAATCATGATTTTGTTGACATGTGTGCTCATTTCCCACTTGGTTGCATACTTGTGTATGTGGATCGAAGTGAGCTTTCGGTTGCATGTTTATTTGCTTTCATCTCTTGTTTTTCTCCACATGTTTGCATCATTTTTGCATCGCTGTTGAGGTCGAGACGCACTTGTGGCGGTTGCTTCGCCACACATTTTTCCACCCTCCCACCATTCTAAGTGTGCATTTTCATGTTTGCATTCTCTACTTGTGATTGATCTTTCCGTTGTTCTTCTTGTACTTTTTGCCATGATCCTCGTAGGATTCCTAGTCCCTCCATTTAGGAAAGGAGTAGGAGAGATATTAGGTGTTTAATCCAAGCATGCTAACATTAGGGTAGACGTTTCCCCTTTTCATCCAAACTTTAGGACCACTTTGTATGACAACGTTAGGGCCGAGTCTCCCTTAGACCTTCTGTGCGTCTCTCTTCTCATCTCAAAACAATTCTAACTCATCTAATAAATGCGATAAACATTGCGCGCTATGAGCCTTAAGCCACATGGGGATTGATGAGTGAGGGGTCTCCTCTTGCTTTTCTAGAGTGTTTAGTATACGTCCCGTTTGGGGGTAATATACGACACATTCGCCTCCATGTCATAGTCTTTAGTGCAACGTGAATCACAAACCGAATTAACTCACTTCACTAAAAAACACAAACCAAATTTCAAACCTTTTTCGTTTGGGATTAATCGGAAACCTCTTTTCAGAAAAGAGTGTTGTTAAGCTTCGGTTCTACCGCAAACAGACTTTGTCCCTAACTGCTGGAACGAATGTTTAACCCTACTCGGTTAAAACACTTAATCAACCTGTGTTTCGTGTCCGCTTGAACTACGTTTTCTCTGATCTTTCATACCAGATGAAAGTACATAGGCACAAGACGCAATGTCTTGGCGAGCAACCTTCCCCCTTCTCACCCGTAGTTAGCCGAACTACGTTGACTCTGACTTTCCCATTGCACGAGGGAATAAGTAGGCATAGAGCGACGATGTTCTTCCGAGTCTCTTTTTCTTTTCTTTTGTCCCTTGACCTTGAGCCTAGATAGTTTAAACACACTCTTAGATAGACAACAAGCGTGGATCCCGTCGAGTACGACGGACGTGAGGGGTGCTAATACCTTCCCCTTGCGTAACCGACTCCCGAATGCATGACTTGGTTGCGATGACCTTGTCTTTCCCTTTTTTCGTTAGGTTTTTTCGATTGTTTCCTTTCCCTATCTTTGGGATAAATAACGAAAGGTGGCGACTCTTCTGTTTTCTGCCAGGTGTTTTTCGTCAGTGCAAAATTTTGATCCTGAGTGTTTCATCTAGTGTATTATCTCAGTGTTCTGATTAGAGCGGAGCTCTGGTTGAATTCAGTCAATGGCACATCAGCAAATTTGAGCATTGGATACCTTGATCCCATGTAAGCATTTGCATAATCATTTTGCATTTAACATTGCATGTTTGTGTGTGTTACGGGTTCTCGTCTTTCCCTTGATTCTGGTACTGGTCTTCTTCAGAGATGGAAGTTAGCAGCAAAAGGATTATTGTGTACAAGTTTCCGGCACCTGAGTTGGGACCTTTATTTGGTCTCATTCCCTAGCTGATCCTGGTGTTCTTGCCGCTTTCAGAGAACAATATGGTGGAATTCTGAAGTTTGTCCGTAAGCTTACGACTTATGAGCATGGAGCTATTCATACCCTGTTGCAGTTTTATGATCCTCCACTGAGATGCTTCACCTTTTCGGACTATGTGTTAGTTCCGAATTTGAAGGAATTTGCTTACATCTTGAGTGTTCCGATTCTGAACAATGTGCCTTTCTTCAGCTCCGAAGAAGAACCTAATCTCGAGAAGTTATCCGTCGCTCTTTATTTGAGCGCCTCTGACTTGGCAGATCATGTTATCAGTAGAAATGGAGTTTCCGGATTTACTTTCCATGACTTTATGGATTGTGTTGTTTATGGCATTACATGTTTGTGTGTGTTACATGTTATCGTCTTTCCCTTGATTCTGGTACTGGTCTTTTGTAGAGATGGAAGTTAGCAGAAAGAGGATTGTTGTGTACAAGTTTCTGACACCTCAGTTGGGACCTTTATTTGGTCTGATTTCCCTGGCTGATCCTGGTGTTCTCGCCGTTTTCAGAGAACAGTATGGTGGAATTCTGAAGTTTGTCCGTAAGCTTATGACATATGAGTATGGAGCTATTCATACCCTGTTGCAGTTTTATGATCCTCCACTGAGATGCTTCACCTTTCTGGACTATGTGTTGGTTCCGACTTTGGAGGAATTTGCTTACATCTTAAGTGTTCCGATTCTGAACAAAGTGCCTTTCTTCAGCTCCGAAGAAGAACCTAATCTCGAGAAGTTATCCCCCGCTCTTTATTTGAGCGCCTCTGACTTGGCAGATCATGTTATCAGTAGAAATGGAGTTTTTGGATTTACTTTACCCTTCCTGGTCGACAAAGCCCGAGAGTATGCTGAAAAAGGTTGTTGGGTGGTTTACAGTGCTATCCTGGCTCTGTGTGTTTGTGGCATTGTGTTGTTTCCCAATTTACCGGACTTTGTAGATTTTGATTCTTTTCATGTCTTTGCTTCCAAGAATCCCGTACCTACTCTTCTAGGAGACTTGTATCATTTAGTGCATTACAAGAACGAGAAAAGAAGAGGAAAGATGGTTTCTTATTGCGCACCACTATTGCATAAATGGTTTGTTGATCACCTTCCCCGCTCTAGAGCTTTTGTGGATGCCGCGAACTCATCTGAATGGTCGAAGAGGCTTATGGGTTTAACGGAGAGGAATATCGTCTGGTTCAACCGAGACTTACTGGGTCGTGAGCTTATCTTTAGTTGTGGTAGCTTTCCTAATGTACCCTTGATAAGGAGGAAATGTGGTATCAATTATAATCCTTCTCTTGCTGTGAGACAATTCAGTTATGCTTTGAAAGGACCTCCGAAAGAAGAGGAAGTGCAGGAATCTCTGTACTTTGCAGGTGTAGTTGATCCCTGTATCTCGGCCCGATTCATGGATGCTTGGGGCAAGATTCACAAGAAGGGAAAGCTTTCTTTGGGCAAAGGAGATTGTAGAGCCTATGATCCATACTCAGATTGGATTCAGAAGAGGGTTGAAGAGGTATTATTTCCGTTTCCTGTTGAAGCACCATTATATCCCTTAGTCATTGAGCCGCCTACGATTGTCGATATTCTGAGATATACCAAGCTTTGGGCAGAGAAGGAAGAGCTGCGCAAAGAGAATGAAGAGTTGAAGCAGGAAATCAGTCAGCTGAAGCATGATAAGGGTGAAGCTGTGTACTTGGCCAAGACAAATGCAGAACTGTTGGCTAAGTTGAAGGAAGAACTTGCTGATCATGTACAAGAACGGAAGAAAGTCGGTCTTGATTTGAAAAGCAATTGTGATGTTCTAAGGAATAAGAAGGAGGATTTAGATAGAGCCTATCTGAAGATATCCAAATTCAACGAGCAATGGAATGCTACCTTGATTGCCAACAAGAATAGGGAAGACCAGCTTTGTGTTCAGGTCAATAAGCTGAAGGCGAAACTCAAGGCTAAGGAGAGGGAGGTATTGCTAGAAACGTTTCGCAGGAGCACGATCGAGCAGAAATACCAAGAGACTTTGTCAGCACTTGAAGAGTTCAAGATTCGGGCAGAGGTGAAGAAACCCAGGCTTCGGGACGCCTTTGGCGAAGATGCTTGGGAGGACCATTGTCATTATCTCTAGGATGTGATAGGCAAGAGGGATGTCCTTATCCGAGAGTTGATGGAGAGGCCAGACCATCCTGACACAAAGGAGATGCTTGAGGAGTCTCGGGAGTGGCGTAGAGATCATGGCTACTAGGAGTTTTATCTTTTGTAGTTTCATTTGCTGTTATACCTTGATCATCACCAGAGATGTTGGATGAGATCAATGCCTCTTTGTATGCAGATATTTCTCATTTGGTTGTATTGTTTCAGCTTTACTTGATGTATGAGAAGTTTTATTGTGGTGTTTTTATCCATCTCTGCTGTTCTTGTTTGTTGAAACCGGAATCAAGGGGGAAGATCTCCCTGTGCATACATAGACATGTTTGCATTTTGCATCTTGCATTCTCATTTTCATTGCAGGTTGTTCTTGGTGGCCTTGTGTTCTTATCTCTGCTTGGTTTTCTTCAGTTCAGGATTGAGGAGTTCAGTTTCCACAGGTATTCTACTCGAGGGAATCAGTAGAAGGTGATGGATCAGGTTCAGGCAGAATTGCAAGAGGTCAGGACTCGCATGGCCCAATTCATGGAGCTAATGTAGACTGTTGCTAGTGGACAGGAACAGTTGAGAACTCTAGTCCAGCCGTTGATAGCACGGGTTGATGAAGATTTTGTTTTGCACGGAGGGGCTGGTGTCGTTCCTCCATCGATTGGTGGGTCTATTCCTCAGGGTATTCTTACTGTTGTTGTACCTCCGGGCGGATAGTCAGGATGACATATTTTTTGTGAAAGATCTGGAGGGTGGTTTGCTAACTGAAGCTGACCGAAGGTTCAAACTGATTGAGGAGAAGATGAAATCGTTTGAGAATCAGAACTCTTTGGGCCTCGATATGTCTGATCTTGGTTTGGTTCCTGGGGTCAGGATTCCCCTCAAATTTAAGGTGCTTGATTTTGATAAGTACAAAGGGACGAATTGTCCCAGAGTACACATTCGGGCTTACTTTAGGAAAATGTCTGCTTATTCTAGTGATGAAAAGCTATTGATGCATTTATTCCAAGATAACCTGGCAGGGGCTTCTTTGGAATGGTATATGGGGCTTGAGACAACCCATATTCGTAGCTGGAAAGAATTGGCCAAGGCTTTTGTGTGTCACTATCAATATAATAGTGATCTGGCACCGATTCAGGTACAACTGCAGAGCTTGTCGTAGAAAAATTTTGAGAGTTTCAAGGAATACGCCCAAAGGTGGCGGGATCTGGCTGCAAGGGTGAAACCTCCTTTGGTTTAAAGGGAGTTGATAGACTTGTTCATGGCTTCGTTACCTAGGGTGCATTTTGAGAAGTTGATAGGCTGCATGCCGGCAGGATTTTTTGATCTGGTGATCGCTGGTGAAAGATTGGAGAGTGGAATCAAGTCTGGTAAGATTTCCAATGGCGGTGGATCCTCATCGAGAGGAATGAAGAAGTCGTATTCTGCAAACCCCAAGAGAAGGGAGGGGATGCAAATGCTGTTTCTCACAAGGGTAAGGGTAGAGCTCATTCCCGTTATCCTCAACAAGTTGCTACAGTAGATATCCCGGCTGCAGCTCATCAGCCAGGCAATGTTCAACGACCTTATGCTGCCAGACAAAGAACGGCTAATAGACAGTTTGTGAATCCTCCTATGCTGTATTCTCAGTTGTTACAACGGTTGCTGCAATTACAGTTGGTTCAGAAGAGGACCTTGGCTCCTCTCACTGGTCCGCCACCTGCCGGGTACAATGCGAACGCTCATTATGATTTTCATTCGGGTGCTCCGGGGCATGATATTGAACATTGCAAAGCTTTCAAGCATAAAGTACAGGACTTGCTTGATTCCAAAGCTATCAATTTTACCAACGAGGGGCCTAATGTGACTCAGAACCCGATGCCAAATCATGGTGTGGCTGGAGCCGATGCCATTATTGAAGGTGAAAGTTGAATCTGATAACTGATGAAGATTTGAAGACTCTACTGGGTTTTGTGAAAGCTTGTTTGTTGAAGAAGGGGGTGTTTCCTGGTTGTTCTGCTGACTGCTTAGAATGTAAAGCGCAGCCTGAGGGTTGTGATATTTTGAAGAGGGGTATTTAGAGAATGATTGATGAGGGTTGTTTGCAGTTTGATAAAATCGTGAAAGAAGATGTCGCGAGAGAAGTGAGTAATGATGGAAACGAAATTGCCACTATTTCCATTCCATACCGGACTATCAATATTTCAGCGCCTGCTAGGCCAGCTCCGGTGACCATTACTATACCTGGGCCCATACTGTACGAGAGCACTAGAGCTATCCCATGGAATTATAGGGGAGAGGTGTTCTGTAACGGGCAGAAGCGAGAATTGACAGAATCTTCCAGTGGAAGTTCGTCGGTTGAGAACATAGTCGGCGCTGGAGGTATTGTCAGTGTAAGACTATGATTGAAGAGAATGTTCAACCCCAAGTTGTTACTAATGATCTTTCAGAGGACGCAAATGAATTTATGAGATTAATTCGGAAGAGTGACTACAAAATCGTGGATCACTTGAATCAAACTCCTTCGAAAATTTCTATCTGTCATTGTTGATGAGTTTGGAGGCGCATCACAACGCTCTATTAAAAGTTTTGAATGCAGCGTACGTACCCCAAGAGATTTCTGTTAATCAGTTGGAGGGGGTAGTCACTCATGTGAATGTCGGTAATGGTCTCGGCTTTACTAATTTGGATCTGACTCCTGCTTGGAGGAACCATAACCGTGCTCTGCATATATCGTTGGAGTGTAGAAGATCTCTGATGTCACATGTCTTGGTTGATACAGGATCATCCCTCAATGTGCTTCCGAAGAAGGCATTGATGAAGTTGGTCATTCAAGGTTTGATGTGCACGCCAAGTGATTTGGTCGTGAGAGCTTTCGATGGATCTAAGAGATCAGTATTTGGAGAAACCACGCTACCTATTCAGATAGGGCCAGAGATCTTTGATGCAACTTTCTATATTATGGATATCTAGCCAGCGTACGGCTGTTTGCTTAGCCGACCATGGATACATGCGGCCGGGGCAGTTACCTCAACGTTGCATCAAAAGCTGAAATACATGGTGGAAGGGAAGATAGTCACCGTGTGCGGTGAAGAGGACATTATGGTTAGCCATCTATCATCCTTCAAGTACATAGAAGTGGATGGTGAGATCCACGAAACGCTCTGCCAGGCATTCGAAACAGTTCAGATTCAGGGGAAGTCTTCTGTAGAAGCCGAAGGCCCAGAGGTTTCGATGTCGTCGCTCAAGGAGGCTCGTGCTATCGTAGAATCCGGCTCGTCTCAGAAGTGGGGCCAAGTTCTCGATGTTCATGTCAAGCAGGACAAGTTCGGCCTGGGATACAAACCCTCTAGTTCTTCTCAGATTCCGAGATATAAGGGACCTGTTCAGTTCACCAGCAGTGGTGTGATATTTGACAGGATCAACGCCGTTGAAGACGATGAAGGTGACAGTGACTGCGACATGGATGCCAGGATTCATCCATGTACTCCCGGTCAGAAGCTGTGCAACTGGACTACCGAAGAAGTCATTCATGTTACTGCTGCAGAGTAATGTTCATTGTTTTGATTATGTTCAGTCTTGCGTTCTGCCCAAGACGTAGTGACCCATTTATGGGGCCTTCTTGTTATTTACAGTTTATCATTAATAAAAGACGTTTCGCATTTAAATATTGTGATCCCTGTTTTTCTTGTTTTGTTTTGCATTTATACTTAACAGAAAAATGGCAATGTCTTTTGTTTGTTACATCGCATAATAAACATAACATCCTCATGCAGGTCTTTTCTATCAGATGCCATCGATTCAGGTTTAGCTATGACTTCGTATGACTTTGATAATCCCGTTTATCAAGCTGAAGATGAGACTGACGAAGACTGTAAACTACCCGAAAAGTTAGCCAGAATTCTCAAGCAGGAGGAAAGGGTTATTGTGCCTCATCAGGAGGATATTGAGATCATCAATCTGGGTACCGAGGATGACAAGAAAGAGGTTAAAGTGGGGGTTGCATTGGAAGACAGTGTCAAGATAAGATTGGTTGAAATGCTCCGTGAGTATAAGGATATCTTCGCTTGGTCTTACCAAGACATGCCTGGGCTGGATACGGATATTGTGGTACACCGGTTACCTCTCAGAGAAGAATGCTCGCCAGTCAAGCAGAAGTTGAGACAGACAAGGCCTGACATGGCAGTCAAGATCAAAGAAGAAGTTTAGAAGCAGCTGAATGTTGGGTTTCTTATTGTCACAAATTACCCTCCGTAGGTCGCTAATATTGTTCCTGTGCTTAAGAAGGATGGAAAGGTCAGGATGTGCGTTGATTATCAAGATCTGAATAAAGCGAGCCCGAAAGACGATTTCCCGCTCCCTCATATCAATGTGTTGGTTGATAACACCGCTCAATATTCTGTGTTTTCGTTCATGGATGGCTTCTCTGGGTATAACCAAATTAAAATGGCCCTAGAGGACATGGAGAAAAATAATTTCATCACACCATGGGGGACTTTTTGCTATAAGGTGATGCCCTTTGGATTGAAAAATGCAGGGGCAACTTATCAGCGGGCGATGGTCACTTTGTTTCATGACATGATTCATCATGAGGTGGAAGTCTATGTTGATGACATGATTGCAAAGTCACAGACGGAGGAGGGACATCTGGTCGATCTTCTGAAATTGTTCGAAAGGCTGAGGAAGTTCAAGCTGAGGCTGAATCCTAACAAGTGCACCTTCGGGGTGAGATCTGGAAAGTTATTAGGTTTCATTGTCAGTGAAAAGGGTATTGAGGTAGATCCTGCCAAAATAAAAGCTATACAAGAAATGCCTGAGCCGAGAACGGAAAAAGAGGTTTGTGGTTTCCTTGGGAGATTAAACTACATTGCAAGGTTTATATCTCGTCTTACGGCCACTTGTGAACCAATATTCAAACACAACAACAGATACTCATTCCAGGCTGTAAGTCTTCTTCGGTTAAGTTTGCATCGATAGGTACTAATCTTACACACTAAGGATATCGTAGGAACACTAATCCACAATTGTGCAGACATAAACCTCCTGAATATACAAATCAACTCGAATCATGTTATTATGTTGAAGCCTAACTTACTCTTCCTCCTTTTTGCTCTTTTTCATTCAGGCGCAATCACATTAAGCCCGTTATCTCCACACACTCATAGCAAGGCGACCGGTTAGTGACTCTGATCCTTTTTGTTTGGGGTTCTGGTACTTACGTGGCATAACCCTTTGCCGACTCAATTGTAGTTGCGGGGGATCGGACCGTAATCCGCCCTACCAAATTCAGCACCAGAAACCGCTGAACCAACTAACGAGTAATAAAATTTTTTTCAACTTTTTCTTTTCTTTTCTTTTTCTTTTTTTCTTCTTTTTATTTTTTTTCTTTTCAATTTGATCACTCACTTATATTCATCGGCTTCCCTGCGTAGAGTGTGTATGAGATGGTACTGACTGCTGAAATAAACTACTCAAGAGCTGTCAGAGAATGAAAATTCAAGGCTAAAACATAAAGAGTATTCAAATCAATTTCCACATGCAGGAGACTTACGGTGTTAAGACGATACCGATCTTGTGAATTTTTCCCAGGTCTCCGTAAACTAATCTCAAATTAGACTATAGCCTCAAACTTTCAAGAAGATGCATTTTTTTATTTGACTGAAAACAAATAAAACACTAACAAAAACAAGGAAAACAAACGAAACAAAGAAATTATTCTCTCCCCCACACTTAAAACATACATTGTCCTCAATGAAAAAACAGAAATATAAAATAAAAGTGAGGAGAGATAGGAAAGGACACACCCGAGGAGTCAAGGTGGATAGATGATTGCATACACAACATTTTCTAAAGAGAGCTCTTCTGCAGTCTCTTCTTCCAAAATGGGGCTCTCATGGAGTAGCTTTGGGCAGTGACCATTGTTTTTGAAATTTTTAGTAATGCCTTCGTCTTTTATTCCAGGATCAAAGAAGGTCCTTCGATACGTAAATGTGTCGAATGGGCACGTGAACATGATCTCATTTTTCACGTCAAGAATAAAAGGATTAAGGGGCTGTCTCACTAATTTAGCTCCTTCTTTAAGCAGAATCCAATGCATGCACCTGGAAGGGCTAATACCGGGAATGTCCGCCAAGGTCCACCCTATTTCCTTTTTGTGCCTCTTTAAAACCTGCAAAAGCCTACTTTCTTGATTGAAATCAAGGTTAGTTGAAATAATAATAGGAAGCTTATCATTTATGTCTAAGAAGACACATTTGAGATTTTCTGAGAGAGGTTTGAGTTCTAAAGACGGGGGCTGCTTAATAGATGGGATGGTCGGGGCAGCAGGAATGTCTAGAGCCTCAACTGCACAAACCACTTCATCGATAACCTTATCCATCTGCAAAATATCAGTCCGCAATGCAACATTTATCTCGGCACAAGTAGAGCAAACATTAGTGTTAGTGCACAAATCACAGGAGAAAATATCATCATAGTCTAGTAAAGACAGGAAATCAGATAAAAACTCGGGAAGTGTATCGTCTATTAAGTCAGAAAGTAACTCAATCTGAAACACTGAATGCTCTTCCATGGGATGTCTCATTGCATCAAAGATTATGGCCAGGATTGCAAATGCAGCAACAAATCCGATAATTCCCACAATGTCCCTATAGGTCAGAATCAAACTCAAAGAAGGAAGATGGTTAAAATAAAATCGAAAAAATCTAAAAACACAAAATTTAACCAAATTAGATCAAATAAGAATTTTGGAAATTTTTTTGGATTTTTTTGAGATAGTGAAAATAGTAAAAAATTAATTAAAAATAGAAAAAGAGGAATTGGCGATTCGAGGGGCCAACACCTATAACTCTTTTAGAGTTAAGGATTTTTGATCGCACGATTTTTCTGCTTCTAGTTCACGAAACAGATCTCAAAAAGAAGGTGATTTGCCCAAAATCTGTTTTTTTTACTTGGTCTGACGAGAAACAGGACGGCCGGACGCGAAAACGCAAGAAAATACACAAAAATGCAGAAAATTAAAACAAACAAAACCTAAAAATAGATTATTGGCTAAATCAACAAGAATCCCCGGCAACGGCGCCAATTTGATCCGCTGTCGCGCGCGGATCAAAAACGAGTAATTTTAGGAAAATGCAGTACAGCGACAGTGACTCGGAATATCGTCTCACAAGGATTCTTGTAGTGATTGACCAATAAAGTAACAATTTATGGGGGTTTGAATTTTGATTAAGAGAAAAAATACTGAAAATAAGTGATTATAAAAAAAATGATTATTAAAATAAGTCAATCTACTGTTTTCGGTTCCGGCTTATCACGGGTTTCTACCTTACCAATTTCCTAAGCGGCTTCGATCTCTATTAGATTCCTATGTCAATTGACAAGCGCAAAAGACATAAACTATATTGACAATCCTATATTCCGAATTAAGCAAACGGATTAAGTTTTTGTGAATTAAGCAAACACGAATTACAAACGCGAATTAACGACAAAGCGACGTAACAGCGAATAAAAGTTAAGGATGCAATCATATGAATTTAATCAAAACAATTCTATAAACTAAAAGATTAAGCAAATGCAATTCATAGAATAGTATTGAAAGAGAAAGAATTAAATTGATAAAGTATAAACCTCAAAGCGTTGGGACGCGATTACAACATATTGACTCTTTGGGATTAGTCCTCCATTCGAATAGTACAAGCTTCCAAATATTTTTTTCGTGAATAGTGAATAGGATTTTTGGCTGTACGGCCAGACCTAGAATAAAGAGGATAAAAACCAGAATTCGGGTCATAACCCAACTGGGTCGAAAATATAACCCAGACCCAAAACATGACCCAAAACTAAAACAAATTCCTAATGCTGTAACTTGAAACGGAATTCTGGAATTTTGAGCTCCGAATCTGATTTCGGCTCCAACACGAAAGTCGTAGCTCTCTCTCTTAGCTTTCCGGCGATTTTTAGAACGCCTCAAATGAATTCCCGGAGCTCCAGTTATGATCGTTTCCGTGCAGACTACTAAAGCTGAAAAATAAGTGCGAAAATTAAATTAAACCAAAAATAAAATAAAATATGAAAACATAATAAAATATAATAATAAGCAAAATAAAGTAAAGAAATGTCTAAGTAAAAATATAGGAGAATGTGCATAAATATGCACTGATCAGTGGTTTCCTTGGGAGATTAAACTACATTGCAAGGTTTATATCTCGTCTTACGACCACTTGTGAACCAATATTCAAATTGTTGAGAAAAGATCAAACGGTCAGGTGGAATGAAAATTTCCAGAAAGCATTCAAAAGAATAAAAGAATATCTACAGGAACCTCCAATACTCATGCCTCCAGTTGCAGGGAGACCACTGATCATGTATCTTATGGTTCTTGAGAATTCAATGGGATGTGTGCTCGGTCAACAGGACGAGTCAGGTAGAAAAGAGCATGCCATTTACTACCTAAGTAAGAAGTTCACCGATTGTGAGTCGAGGTACTCGATGCTGGAAAAAACATGTTGTGCACTCGCTTGGGCCGCAAAGCGTTTGAGACAGTACATGATAAACCACACAACCCTATTGATTTCAAAGATGGATCCGATCAAGTACGTCTTTGAAAAACAAGCACTCTCCGGAAGGATTTCCCGTTGGCAAATGGTTTTAACAGAGTATGATATTCAGTACATTTCCCAGAAAGCCATTAAGGGGAGCATTCTGTTGGAATATCTAGCGGAACAGCCGATTGAGGATTATCAGCCGATGAAGTTTGACTTTCCAGATGAAGACGTCATGTTTTTGAGAATGCAAGACTGTGATGAGCCTTTATCTGACGAGGGTCCTGAGAGAGAATCTCAGTGGAAATTGGTTTTCGACGGAGCGGTTAATTCATATGGTAATGGAATTAGTGCAATCATTACTACTCCTCACGGTTCTCATATACCGTTCACCTCCCGATTGACATTCGCTTGTACCAATAATGAAGCTGAGTCTGAAGGTTGCATTATGGGTTTAGAAGAGGTCGTTGATATGAGGATTAAGAATCTGGATGTATACGGTGACTCAGTGTTAGTCGTTAACCAAATCAAAGGAGAATGGGAAACTCGTCAGGCCAACCTGGTGCCTTATAGAGATTATGCAAGGAGACTGCTGCCTTTCTTCGACAGAGTTGATTTCCATCATTGTCGCTACTGCGAAAATCGGCGCCGGCAATACAGAAGAGTCGCCACCGTATGTTATTTATCCCAACGGAGGGAAAGGAAACGCTCGAAGTAAACCTCGCAAAAAACGGGAAAGGTATGGTCATCGCAACCAAAACCTGGGTTTGGGAGTCGGTTACGCAAGGGGAAGGTATTAGCACCCCTCACGTTCGTCGTACTCGACGGGATCCACGCTTGGTGTTTATAAGGAAAAGGGTGTGTTTATCTATCTACGCTAATGGTCAGTCTGAAAAGAAAGGAAAAGGACAGGACTCGACAGAACATACGGTGTTCTGGGCCTACGTACTCCCTTGTGCAATGGGAAAGTCAGAGTCAACGTAGTTCGACTACCTACGTCTAGACGGGGGGAAGGTTGCTCGCCAGGACATCGCATCCTATGCCTACGTACTTCCACACGGCATGGAAGATCAGAGCAAACGTAGTTCGACTAACTACGGCTAATCTGGGTGTTCTCACACAGCAGTGAGAAAATAATCTGGTTTTAAGGGTACAGGAACCTAGAAACTTCGGTCTGGTCTCAAATGCACTCGGGCAAGAGAAAAGGGATAACAATCAGTCGTCAGCGGGAAAGTCTCGATCGCACAGCCGCAAGAGAACAAAAGGTTAGTTGTTAGTATGCTCGCTAGGATATCGCATCCTATGCCTACATATTCTCGTCTGGTACGAGAAATCAGAGTAGCTGTAGTTCGGCTAACTACGACACAAGCTATTCAAGTGTTTTTCTATGGTTTTGAGAAAAGAAAGAGACACCCTAAAACTATGGTTAAAAAGGGGACTCTACCTACTGTTATCATGCCTGGTTGACCATCCTAATGTCTATCATAACTCCTCCGCAGCGGAGAAGTTAGAGCTCCTAAGGGATCATGGCAACATGACTGAACATCAAACAGGAATCAACTGCAAAGTAAAGAAATACTGGAAATATGCATGAATGCAATCAACCAAACAATCAAGGCACAAATGCCGCAAACCACCGAGGTAAGGGAGCTCAGCTCTACCAAATATCAGCAAGCAAAGCCACTCAATAACAAACAAGCAGAAGGAGGACCACCTCAACTTCTCATGCACACAAAGCCTATCTCTAAGATGCACCTATCTCAAAAATATCTAGATGAACCCCTAAGTCTAATGCAGCACAGCACCACACAAGTCAAACAACACAAAGAGAAGGCGAACCAGCCTGACAAGCTCCTATCCAAAACTTAAACCAAAACCCTGAGCAGGACCCCTAAACAAAACCCTAGCCAAACCCCTGAGCAAAGCCATATGCAAAACCCTAAGCAAATCTCTAAGCAAAATCCTAAGCAAAACCCTAATCAAATCTCTAAGCAAAACCCTAAGCAAAACCCTAATCAAATCTCTAAGCAGAGCCCTAACACAAGAGAAAACAAACTAGTCTTCAAGCTTCAAGACGAGCTTACCAAAGAAAGGAAGCTAAGTAGGCAGACTCATAGTGCCCTCCTCAGGAAAGTACCAGGAGGTTACCACTCAGGAATCATATCCTATGCGACTCAACAACTGTGAACGGTTTACATTCCTCCTCAGGAGAAACTAAACTCACATGAAATCTCCGACATCATTGGATGCTTGAGAAATCCTACCTGAACTAAGGGAACTAAGTGAACAGGCCCATAGTGCCTTCCTCGGGAAAGTACTAGGAGGCTTCCACTTAGGAATCATATCTCATGTGGCTCAACAACTGTGATCGGTTTACATTCCTCCTCAGGAGAAAGTAAACTCACATGAAGGCTCCAACATCATTGGATACTTGAGAAATCCTACATGAACTAAGGGAACTAAGTGAGCAGACCCATAGTGCCTTCCTCAGGAAAATACTAGGGGGCTTCCACTTAGGAATCATATCCCATGTGGCTCAACAACTGTGATCAGTTTACATTCCTCCTCAGGAGAAACTAAACTCACATGAAGGCTCCAACATCATTGGATACTTGAGAAAGAGGTGAGAAGAAAGAATGAAAGACATCCATAGTGCCTTCCTCAGGAAAGCACCATAAATTTCCCTCAAACTTCAGGATCTCAAACCTCACAAACAGAGAGCAAGCTCCCAGACTAAGACCTCAAACCATGCATCCTTGCAAGCTCCATCAAGACTTCATCCAGCCTCCACCTTCAAGAAGAAACCACAGGCCCTCGAACCACAAATAACTATCTCTGAAGTTCAACCACAGTTGAACTTCACAGTCAGAAGCCTTCAAGACTTCTCCTATTCTCAGGCTCAAACAAAAATAACAGAACACCCTATAAAAATCTACCAAAAATCTAGGGGAAACCTACATGGCTCTATGATCCCAAGATCAAATCTCAAAGCCTAAGTCAACTTCTAAGGCTACTAAACAATCCCTAATATATGAATGGTCAAGGGTTAACCAGCAAGTTATGAGGTTACTATTCTCTAACCCTAAAACAACATCAACCAAACTCTAAAAAATCCACAAAAATCCTATGGGGAGCATGCATTAGTCTAGTATAACATACTAAAAAGCTAGAGCAAAATTCAATACCAAATGAGAGAAATAAAATCAGCAAGGCAGACACATCACAAACCAATTATTCAATACTAATTAAAATACAAAAATGCAAAAAAAATGAAAATGCATGATCTAATCAATATTTTTGCACTATAAAATTCTACATTGAAATATGAGTCTACAGAAAAAAGAATAGAATTATTTGGACACTCCTACTATTTTTTAGGAATTAATTTCTAACATGATGCAAAACAAAGAAATTAAAAAAATAAAAAAGGAAAACACAAATGGGGGGGGGGGGGGGGGTGCAGCAATAGCAACACGCATCAATTATTTATCCACTGGGCCCATACCCGGGGGTGCGTTTAGCAGTTGGGACAAAGGCCCAATCCAAAATCCACCAGCATTCTCTCACGCAGGGGGGGTGCAACGCTAGCAACTCTCTAGTTGTCTTCAGCCTTGGGCCTATACACGGGGGGTGTGCCCAGCAATGGGGCTTAAGCCCAGACAAAACTCTCACCATTCCTCTCACGCAGGGGGGGGAGGGGTAACGAGTAAATGGAGTGCTATCAGCAAAACAAACTTGGGCTTTGGGCCTAACCCAAACCCTAATCCAAGTGCTAACCAACAAAACCTAATTCTCCTCTCCCAACCCGGTCTACTGTTCACTACGCAAACCCTAGCTTCGTCTTCTCCCAAATCCCCCTTCTGCAACTCCTCTCCAGAACTCAACAAAATCTGCCCTTCAATCTGACCTAAATCTAACCAAACCCCAAATCAAACCTATCCTCAAACTAGACTCCAATTTAAAACAAGATGAATCCATACATTCAACAATAAAAAACGAGATGCGAGCAAGGATCAAAGAACAACGCACCTGGAAGTGGAACACGAGCAAATCTTGTGGAGTTATCTTGGTGCTTACTGAAGCCGACTCGATGATTTCAACACTTCGCGCGAAGATCTTGATGAGAGTTCTTAAAAACTTCTTTGGAGGTTTAGACGATTAGATGATCGTTGAAGGCAGAGGGATGAAGACAGATAGATTTCTGGAAAAATCCAGATGAACGAGCTGGTGAAGATCTATGAACAACGATGAAGATGCTCTGGGGATTTTCTGGAGAGTGATGAATCGTTGGGAAAGCTGAAGGAGATCTGGAGACTGATGACGATCGTATGAAGTTCTGGAGGATTAACGAAGAACATGCAGAGTTCTTGATGATCAATGATGATAATGATGATTTCTAGAGAAAGTATTGATGCAGGTTGAAGGATTCTGGGCGGGACGATGAAGGTCTATGAGGTTTCCGGCCACGGATGCAGTTTCCGGTGGACCTGGTTGAATTTTCCGGCGGGTTATTGATGAGGGTGGACGGAGGAGGAAGGGGGAAGAAGAAGAAGAGGGGAGGATTCTGGGCAAAAAATGGCTCCGGTGGGTTGTTACGGTGGCCGGAGGGCGTTAGGGTGGCCGGCGGTGGGAGTTCAGGGCGTCTGCATGCCCGACGGTGGGGTCCCGGTGAGGCTCAGGTGAGGGTTTGTGGAGAGGACAAGTGGCAGGGTGAGGGTTGCATGTGGGGCGCGTGGCAGAAAGGGAGAGAGAGAGTGTGGGACGTGTGGCAGAATGTGGTGAGTTCTGAGAATTGAGGTGTGGTCCTCTGAGTGAAAAACGTGGCGCACTATATACCTGACATGTGTTATCAGCAATTCTGGACAAAAAAAAACAAACAAATGGACTGATAAGAACTGGGCCTCCAAAAACTCTGCTGGGCCCAAACGAAAATGATAGTAAAACCCAAAAATAAATCTGAATTAAAAAAGATTAAACCTAATTAAACTAATTAAACTAAACCTAATTAACTAGAAAAGATTAAACTACAATTAACTCTAACTAAAAATTAAACTAACCTAATTAATTAATAAACTCAAATAAACTCTAAACAAAAGATTAAATCCTAATTAACCTCTATTGATTAAAATCTAATAAAACTCTAATAACCCCTATTATCTAAAAAATTCATTAAAACTCTACTACTTCTAATAAAATCTATATTATTTATTCTATAAGAAAATCTATTATTAATAATAAAAAAAACTATATTCTTTCTACATTATTCTAAAAACATTTAAAAGCTATTTAAAATCTATTATATTCTAAAAATGATTAAAAACTATTAAATCTATTAAAAATTCTATAAAGCTCTAAAAAAAAAGATTTAAACTATTAAAAAATGTTAAAAAATCTATTTAAATCCTAAAAAATCTAAAAAGCCTATTTAAAATCCACAAAAGGCTATTAAATCCTAAAAAAATGCAGACAAATGAAAATGACCACCATAAAAGATAGTGCGAGACCAGATCGAAGCAAACAGTAAACCCCCGGGCATCAGAATATCCCAAAAACCACCATGCAATCTGAAAATACCGAGAAGCGCACAATTTCCCGAAAATAAAACCCTGATGATCTAGACTGGATCTGAAATATCCGGTAGATGAAAACCAAGCTGTAACCCTGACATCCTCTGTCTGTACACAAGTGTCATGCATCTGATATGCGAATATGAATTTAAACCACGAGTCAGATAGGAGAACCGGTTGGTCAAATTTTAGGGTGCAACAATCATATGCGGAGGGCTGAAAATCAGATGGCGGATGCCTTGGCCATGCTAGCTTCGATGTACAAAGTGAATTTCTGGAATGAAACTCCTGCTATCACCATCATGCGCCTTGATAGACTTGCTTTTGTGTTTGCTGTTGAGAAAGCATCTGATGGAAAGCCTTGGTATTGTGATATCAAGCATTTTCTCAAGACTCAGGAGTAGCCATCTGGGGCATCCAGCAAGGATAAGAAAACTCTGAGGAGGTTATCTGGAAATTTTTATCTGAACAAGGATGATGTGCTTTACAGGAGAAACTTTGACATGGTCTTGCTGCTGTGTTGATGAACTTGAAGCAAACCTGTTAATGGAGGAAGTCCACGAGGGTTCTTTTGGCACTCATGCCAATGGATATGCAATGGCTAGAAAATTGTTGAGAGCTGGGTATTATTGGATGACTATGGAATACGATTGTTTCAAATACGCCAGAAAATGCCATAAATGCCAGATTTATGATGACAAGGTACATGTGCCACCAACTCCTCTGAATGTGTTGACATCTCCTTGGCCTTTTGCTATGTGGGGAATTGATGTGATTGGAAAGATTGAGCCGACTACTTCTAATGGACATCGCTTCATTCTAGTCGCGATCGATTACTTTACGAAGTGGGTAGAAGCAGCGTCCTTTGCCAATGTCATGAAGCAGGTGGTCGCCAGATTCATAAAGAAGAACATCATTTGTCGTTATGGTATTCCTGAGAGAATCATTACTGATAATGGTTCAAATTTGAATAACAAAATGATGAAGGAACTGTGTCAGAGTTTCAAGATTGAACATCACAATTCTTCTCCATATCGTCCGAAGATGAATGACGTTGTTGAGGCAGATAATAAGAATATCAAGAAGATTATGTAGAAGATGGTTGTGACCTACAAAGACTGGCACGAGATGTTGCCTTTTGCTCTCCACAGTTATCGTACTTCGGTGTGTACATCAACCGGGGCAACTCCTTTCTCATTGGTATATGGTACGGAAGCAGTCCTGCCATTAGAAGTTGAGATTCCTTCTTTAAGGGTTTTGTCGGATGTAAAGCTTGACGAAGCTAAATGGGTGCGAACCAGGTTGGATCAGCTGAGCTTGATTGATGGAAGAGACTGGCGTCTATTGCTCATGGCCGGGTGTACCAGAGTAGGGTGAATAAAGCCTTTGATAAGAAAGTGCGTCCTCGGTGCTTTCGGACGGGTGATTTGGTGTTGAAAAGGATCCTTCCTCCTTAGACAAATCACAGGGGAAAGTGGACTCCTAACTATGAAGGTCCGTATGTGGTAAGAAAGGTTTTCTCTGGCGGAGCCTTATTGCTATCTACCATGGATGGTGAAGATTTTTCGTCCCCTATGAACGCGGACGTGGTTAAAAAATACTTTGCTTAAAAGAGACCCGCTGGACACAAAAAGAAAAGTCCAGGCAAAAATGGGGCATCCCGGCGAACCATAAAAAGAAAAGGTTTGGGCAAAAATTAGGGATAAAAGAAAAAAGAATGAACCCGCAAAGCTGAAAACCCGAAAAGGCAAGTTTGGCAAAAATGGGTATCCCGGTGGATTGAAAACCCGAAAGGGCGATCCAGGCAAAAGTTAGGGATTTAAAAAGCAAATGATCACGGTGTATGTTCGATTTGTACGCTTGTGAGCAGTTATCCCGAAGGAAAGGAATCAATTCAGCCAGTCTTGTCAGAAGACGAAGCATGGGGAACATCGAAGACATACAGGTCATAGCCGAATCGACACATGGTGGTTGTCTGTTTCCACATTGCCGACATCTGTATTTTATTTTGTTTCTTGTTTTTGAGCAATTACCTCTTTTCAGGAATTGCATCCGAATTGTAATTCGCCTATTTACAGGCCTCTCATCAATAAAGTATTCACTTCAGTCAAAGAGCTTTCTGTTTCTTGTCCATTTTACTGTTTTATTTGCGAAATATCTGTTATTTTGGTAAACATTGCAGGTAAAAGCAAGAGGTTGTACAGAGCATAACGAAAGCGCTGACTTTGCTTGATCGGCAAGTATCATGGATGGTAACTGAGGTAACCATTTCGCATATTAGAACATATCTGGTGTTTTTCTTTGTTGCAGGACAACGGGGTTATCTCAGCCGAGTGAGATTCCCTTATCCTCAGCAGTTCAAGATCGCTGCAAGTGACCGGGTATTCTCAACAGGTTAAGTATGATACTTCCAGTAGAATAGACTTGTTCCCCGCAGGTTAAGTGCAGTCAAGCATGAGCAATGAAGAGGTTTGCTTTCCCATAGCAGAGATTTCGCTTCCCTAGTGAAGTGGTCACCTTCTCTCCGGAAGAGCTGTGTCCTCTCCCCGGCAGAGTCCGATTAAGTTTGAAATGATGTATCTCTAGCAGAACAAAGCTTTGTCTTGGTGAGAAAGTGAGTCCCCAGCAGGGTGGAGTTTGTTCCCAGTAGAGCAAGACATAAGGGGTTCCCTCAGTGGCAGGGTGGTTGGTAAACCTGTTTTCTTCTCCAGCAGAGGCAACGTCGATGACGCCCTTTCCCAATGGAGTTATCGGTATTCCGGATTTTCTCCAGCAGAGTGCAACGCTGATTCTCTCGACAGAGTAAGTGGTAGAACAAGAGTGTGGGATTTCCCCGGTAGATTCAAGTCCCCGTAGAGTAGGAGTATCTGATATTCCTCGGCAAGGCAGGTTGATACATGATGTAATCCCAAGCAGAGTGGATTTTCTCCCCCAGGCAGGATGGAGTTTTCGGGAATGCCAGTCAGGGCTGATTCCCCAAGCAGAGTAATGTTCACCTCGGCGGGTTGGTATTTCTCCCGCAGGGTCGGTTTCCTCGGCAGGAGGAGTTTGATTTAAGCGGAGGTTGCTTGTGTTCCAGCCAAGCTGTTCAATTCCTCAGAAGAGCCGTATTTCAGCAGGATATGATTTGATCCCCAGCAGAGTGGATTTTTGTTCCCGGAGGCCGTACAGGGCTTGTTTTCCCAGTAAGTTCAGTTTTCTGGCGCGTGCCAACTCTCTTCGGCAGGGTTGTTTTGTCCACGGCAAAGTGGGTATCTTTTCTCCCTAGCATTTATTTTGCTGGGGTGGTTCTTTTGCATTTGCATGTTGCAGTAGCGTCCTCCTAAATGCGTAGCATTTCCATTTCGTATGGAGCATTACGCCATTTTTAAACATACGCATGTGAAACATAAGCCAGGTTGTTATCTCTGTGTTTCAGGTGTATTCCCCGGAGAATTGATCTTTTCTTGCCCTTGGTATCCAGACCATGGTGACTTTTAGTTGGCCCGCATGGTATCCAGACCCCGTCTTACGTTATTCCCCAGCAGTATCATCGAATTTCAGCTGATTATGTTGTTTTGGGACTCATCTGGTAGTCAGACCTTAAAGAGTATTTCTAACGAATGTTTCTGTCCGTCGAGTGCCCAGACTCCGATCAGTCCCTAGTTGTTGATATTTGTTCTCTCTCCATTGAGTACTTAGGCTCCGATAAGGACAGGGGTGGTATTCAGACCATGGTAATGTCAGACATGTGTTCATTGTTCGTTGAGTATGCAGGCTCCGGTCGGTGTCATCGAGTATCCAGGCTCTGGTAAACTTTATTGGTTCATTGTGTTCGTGCAGTATTCAGACTCCGGCAGCGTGAGACGGTATTTAAAAAAAAAACTCCCATGGTATCCAGAACATGGCAGTTCTTATTAGCCCGCGTGGTATCCAGACTCCGGCTTGTGCTATTTCCCTCAGCGGTGTCGTCAGACGTTGATGGGTGGCATCGTGGCAAACTCAGATGGTATTCAGGCCATAATGAATGTTTCTTTGTTCGTTGAGCGTCCAGGCTCCGGTTAATCTTCGTTGAGAAATCAGTCTCCATTTATTTCGTTGAGTATCCAGACTCCGGTTTCTTCATCGAGTATTCAGGTTTCGGTTATTACGTTGAGTATTCAGACTCCGGTAAACCTCTAATTCAGGTTGCAGTGTTTTCTCCGTCGAGTATCCAGGCTCCGGTAAATCCCTAGTGAATTCGCCATTTCCGTTGAGTGTCCAGGCTCCGGTTGGCGCGTTGAGCATCCAGGCTCTGGTCTTCGTTCATCGAGCGCAGAGGCTCCAGTTCCTTTATTCGTCGAGTATTCAGACTCCGGTCATTGTGTTGAGCAGCCAGGCTCCGGTTTTTTCATTGAGTATCCAGACTCCGGTCAGTTTCGTTGAGCGTTCAGGCTCCGATAAATCTTGTTGGTTATTTCGTCCGTTTAGTACCCAGACTCTGGTCATTACGTCGAGCATCCAGGCTCCGGTTCTTTTATTCGTCGAGTATCTAGACTCCGGTCAGTTTCGTTGAGTGTTCAGACTCCGGAAAATTTCGTTGATTCATTCTATTCGTTGAATATCCAGATTCCGACAAGTTGAAGTGTTACCCTTGCAGCCGACATGGTATCCAGACCATGGCACAATTTTTGATGGGCGTGTTCATCGTGTTATGAATTCCTCATATAGTTACTTGGTTAAGTTTCTCTTCATCCCAGAACAAAGTTATTTGTTTAAATTTCTCTTGTTTCCCCGCCAGAGTTGTTTGGGCATGTTTCCCTTCCTCAGCGGAGTATACAGATGTTTTATCATTTCAGCTACTTCCGGAGATTTCTTTCCCCAGTCAGGGTTTGCAGTTTATTTCTGCGGGAGGCAAATTTCCGGGTTCTTTGGTATTCAATCGTCTTTTACCTTAACTATTTGAAAGCTGATGCTCTCATCCCTCCAGGTTCAAGTCGATTGAATAGTGGCAGTTGTAGCACCCCAAAATTTTCCCTTTCGTTTTAATCGTAACTGGATTTTGTTTCTTTTGCATTTTGCATTTTTTTACATATCATAGCATTTGTTCTCGAGGCATGGGTTCCAGGTATTCATGTGGCTCAAGTTCATTTCGGCGTAAAAACTGCGCAACAAACAGCGAGCATCAGAGCTTCAACATTTATTTTGTCCAGCGGTCAGGCAGCCGATTTTATTTTATTTTACATGAGAGCAACAATTCCGAAAGCAGCACTCAGGCTCATGGCAAGCATTTTCACAGTGATAACATTCAGAAATAAGGTTCAGCAGCTAAATAGAGCTCTAGACAGTTGAAATAGAGTAAATGGACAGATTTCCCTCCAAAAGGCACCAAAGTTCAAAATTTGAAGGTGTTAATCGATTAACCAAAGGAAAATTAGCCCAGATTCAAAGTTTCAGAGGTGTTAACCAATTAACCTATATGGTTAATCGGTTAATCATAGAAGATTTTATCCTGTACGTGATTTTGCAAGCCAATTGCACTTGGGGTCCAATTTTGATCACATTGGAATTCAAATTTTCACTTGGGAAGGATCTAGAACATCTTTAAATTTCAGATTTGGATCCAAACCTTGATTTCCAATCCAAATTCCCAAACCTAGCTTTGGATCCAAACCAAGAGAGTACTTAAGTGATTTACTCCAAACCAAACCATCCAATTCTCATTTCTCACATTCATTTTTCAGAACTAATCAGAATTCTCTCAAATTCTCTCAACTTCTCCATTTCGAAAACCCACATTCAAAGCTCTTTTTCATTGGAATTCTTGATTCTTCATTGGAATCAATGGATTCTTGAGCTAGAACCTCCATTTACCATCACCATTGGATCAATTTTCATCTTCAATTTTCGTGCAAGCTTGGATCTGAACCTGGAGTTGGATCTAGAAGTGATTATTTGAAGCTTTTTGACTCAAATTTGGTGGATCTTCATTCATACAAAAACAACTATTGTGGATCTTGAAGTTTTCTGGATTTCTAGCATTTGATCTGCTCAAATTCAGTTGATCAACATTTACCGAAGCAAATCTTCGCTTCGAAGGTTGGAATTCTCGATCCGATTTAATTTTGTGAGCTTATCATGTTAATCTTCATATTAGATTGAATTTTGTTGATTTCGATCCGTTCGAATTGTGATGTTGTTATGTAATTGTGTATTCATGTTGTTGGATCTCTATTTTCTGTTGTTAATTTCATGCTTAATTGATAAGTTGATCTGTTGGAATCTTGGATAAGCTGGTTTTGTGCTGGAAGTGATTCTCTGCTGCTGTTTTTAGCTTCTGGTGCAGTGTTAATCGGTTAACCTATATGGTTAACCGGTTAACCGTTTCAAACTTTCAAATTTTTTTCAAACGTTAACAGTGTTAATCGGTTAACGCATATGGTTAACCGATTAACCTGTTCAGAACTTCAGTTTTTTTCAAACTTTTTAAGGTGTTAACCGGTTAACCCCAGGGGTTAACCGATTAACACTGTGCCAGAATGTCATATTTGCTGTTTTGCTTGCTTGTTTGCATACCGTTTCGATCCGAATCATCATAGATCAGTGTGATGCATTAGGATTGAAATGTTTTGGATATTTGTCACTGTTTGTGGTTGGTTAATCATGATTTTGTTGACATGTGTGCTCATTTCCCACTTGGTTGCATACTTGTATATATGGATCAAAGTGAGCTTTCAGTTGCATGTTTATTTGCTTTCATCTCTTGTTTTTCTCCACATGTTTGCATCATTTTTGCATCGCTGTTGAGGTCGAGACGCGCTTGTGGCGGCTGCTGCCCCACACATTTTTCCTCCCTCCCACCATTCTAAGTGTTCATTTTCATGTTTGCATTGTCTACTTGTGATTGATCTTTCCTTTGTTCTTCTTGTGCTTTTTGCCATGATCCCCGTAGGATTCCTAGTCCCTCCGTTTAGGACGGGAGTAGGAGAGATATTAGGTGTTCAATCCAAGCATGCTAACATTAGGGTAGACGTTTCCCCTTTTCATCCAAACTTTAGGACCACTTTGCATGACAACGTTAGGGCCAAGTCTCCCTTAGACCTTCCGTGCATCTCTCTTCTTATTTCAAAACAATTCTAACTCATCTAATAAATGCGATAAACATTGTGCATTACGAGCCTTAAGCCACATGGGGAATGATGAGTGAGGGGTCTCCTCTCGTTTATCTTGAGTGTTAGTATACGTTCCGTTTGGGGGCGATATACGACGCATTCGCCTCCATGTCATAGTCTTTGGTGCAACGTGAATCACAAACCGAATTAACTCACTTCACTAAAAACAACAAAACAAATTTCAAACCTTTTTCCTTCGGGATTAATCGGAAACCTTTTTTCAGAAAAGAGTGTTGTTAAGCTTCAGTTCTACCGCAAACAAGCTTTTTCCCTAACTGCTGGAACGGATGTTTAACCTTACTTGGTTAAAACACTTAATCAACCTGTGGTTTCGTGTCCGGCCAAACTACGTTTGCTCTGATCTTTCATACTAGATGAAAGTACGTATGCATAAGACGCGATGTCTTGGCGAGCAACCTTCCCCCATTCTCTCCTGTAGTTAGCCGAACTACGTTGACTTTGACTTTCCCATTGCACGAGGGAATAAGTAGGCACAGAGCAGCGATAGTTTAAACACACTCTTAGATAGACAACAAGCGCGGATCCCGTCGAGTACGATGGACATGAGGGGTGCTAATACCTTCCCCTTGTGTAACCGACTCCCGAATCCAGGACTTGGTTGCGATGACCTTGTCTTTCCCTTTTTTCGTTAGGTTTTTCCGATTGTTTCCTTTCCCTCTCTTTGGGATAAATAACAAAAGGTGGCGAGTCTTCTATTTTCCGCCGGGTGTTTTTCGCAGTTGTACCACCGCTCTGTGCCTACGTATTCCCTCGTGCAATGGGAAAGTCAGAGTCAACGTAGTTCGGCTAACTACGGGTGAAAGGGGGAAGGTTGCTCGCCAAGACATCACGTCTTGTGCCTACGTACTTTCATCTGGTATGAAAGATCAGAGCAAACGTAGTTCGGGATAAAGGGACCACAGGTTGGTTCAAAAGTTTTTAGGCCCGAGTAGGGTTAACAAGTAGTTCTAGCAATTGGTGTATGCAGCTCGACCATTGGAGACTTAGGCGTTACCGTTTGCGGTAGAACTAAAAGTTAACAACACTCTTTTATCCGAAAATATTTTCCTAATTAAGATCCCGAAGGATGAAAAAGATTTGAAGTGTTTTTGTGTTTTTTAGAGAAGAAGTGTTTTAATTATTGAGTGTTTATAATGTATGTTGTACTAAAGTCTAAAACCTAGGATCGAATGCGTCGCATATCGTCCTAAGGACGTATACTAAACACTATAGGCAATTGTGAGGTAACCGCTCAATCACCATTTCCTAAGTATAAGGCTCATGGCACAACACCCATTATCTTTATTAAGTATGTTAAGATTGTTTGAAGATGAGAAGAGAAGACGAAATCTAAAGGGAGACTAATCTATCCTAAAAGTTGTCATGCAAAGTGGACTTAAAGTTGGGATACAAAAGGGAACTACCTAATGTTAGTATGCTTGGATTGAACGCCTAATGTCTCTCCTGCTCCCATCCTATACGGAGGGACTAGGAATCCTATAGGGATCATGGCAACGAAAGCACAAGAAGAACAAAGGAATGATTAATCACAAGTAGAAGATGCAAACATGAAGAAAACATGCAAAGAGGGAGGAACAAAGTCTAAGGCAGCAGCCGCCACAAGTACATCTCAACCCCTTTGGAGCAAACAAAATTGCAAAACACAAGATGAAATACACATGCAAAGATGCAAGCAATCATGAACATGCAAATGCAAAAAGAAAATGAGCGGATGGGATGTAACGGGAGAAGACAATCATCTACAACCGTCGACCATCAATCATCGAAGAAAATGGGAGGAAAAGAAGTGTGGGGCAGCAACCGCCACAAGCGCATCTCGACCATAGCTCTTCGCTCAAGCAAGCACGGATGAACATCACATTGAACAACATATACAAATATGAATTCAAGGGGAAATCGAACAAGATGAGTCGACAGAAACATGATCAAACGATCAAGAACAGCGACATATATGCCAAACATCACACTTCTAATGCATCACACTGATCTAGGATGATTCGAAGTGAAACGGCATGCGAAAACACCTTGAAAAAAACAAATATGACATTCTTGTTCAGTGTTAGTCGGTTAACACCCTGGGTTAACCGATTAACCAAGTGTTAACGTTTGAAAGATTTGAAAATTTGAATTGGTTAACCGGTTAACCATATAGGTTAACCGATTAACACTGTACCAGAAGCCAAAAGCAACAGCAGAAAATCACTTCCAGCATAAAAATAGCTTATCCAAGGATCCAAAAGATCAACTTATCAATTAAGCGCGAAAATAATAACAAAAAACAGAGATCCAACAACATGGATACACAATCACACAGCAATATCACAATCTGAACGGATCGAAATCAACCAAAATTCAATCGAATATGAAGATTAACCTGATAAGCTCAAAAATTAAATCTGATCGAGAATTCCAACCTTCCAAGCAGAGATTTGCTTCGGTAAGTGTTGATCAACTGAATTTGAGCAAATCCAAACAAGATTATCCGGAAAACTTCAAGATCCACAATAATTCTTGCAAGAGGAATGAAGATCAAATACTTTAAAGCCAAATTACTCCAAATAAGCACTTCCAACTCAAGCTCCAGAATCAGATCTCAATTTGCACGAAAATTGATTATGAAAATTGATCCATTGATGATGATAAATGGAGGTTTATGCTCCAGAATCCATTGATTTTAATGAAAAATCAATGAATCTAAATGATGAAGAGCTTTGAGTGAGGGTTTTGGAAATGGAGAAGCTGAGAGAATTGAGAGTAATTCTGAATTTGAATTTTGGAATTATGAGAGATTAGATGGTGAGGTTTGGAGTGAATCATTTAAATATCACTTAGGTTTGGATTCAATGCAAGGTTTGGCATTTGGATTGGAAAATGTGGTATAGAATGTGGAATGGGCATTTGGTGGGAAATTGAAATTAGCCAAATTTCAATTGAGGTTCTAGATCCTTCCCAAGTGCAAAATTTGAATTTCCAAAGGCCAAAAATGAACCCCAAATGAAAATTGCTTGAAATCTCACGTGCAAGGCAAAATCTGCTTTGGTTAATCAGTTAACCATATAGGTTAATCAGTTAACACCTCTGAAACTTTGAATCTGGGCTAGTTTTGCATTGGTTAACCGGTTAACCATATGCGTTAACCGATTAGCACCTTTGAATTTTGAATTTGGCGCCTTTTGGAGGAAAATCTGCCCATTTGCCCTGCTTCAACTGTTTGGAGGTCTGTTAAGCTTCTGAACCTTGTTCTTGAGCATTATCACTGTAAAAATGCTTGACATGAACCTGAATGTTGTTTCTCCTGCAAAATAAAAATAAAATCGGCCGCCTGACCGCCAGGCAAAATAAATGCTAGAGTCTTTGATGCTCGTTGTTCGTTGTCCAGTCCTTTGCGCCGAAATGAACCTGAGCCATGGGAACCATCATCCTCTGTCTCAAGAGTGGATGCTATGATATGCAGAAATGCGAAAAATGCAAAATGCAAAGAAACAAAAGCCAAGCAAAGAAAAGGTTGGGTAAATTTTAGGGTGAAACAGCTGCCCCTATTCAAGCGACTTGGACCTGACTGGGTGAAAAGAGAACGGCTTTAAGACAATCAAGTTAAAAGACGGTTAAATACCAAAGAACCCGAAAATTTGCCAACCGCAGAAATAAGCTGCATATTTTGATTGAGGATGAAATGTCTGACATCACTGCAAGACAAACCGCATATGATAAACATCTGACATCTCCGCCAGACAACCACAAGGAAACTCCGCTGGGGATAACCAGGTGCGCCAAGTACGATTGGGCTTACACTAGGAAAAATAAACCCTGGATCTGGATTAGATAGGTCAGGTGAGAATCGACAACCGAGAACGGGTTTCTTCAAAACAAGTCGGGCGAGAACTGACTACCGGGCGTGAGCTGGGCTTTACCAAAACATGTCAGGCGGGAACCAATTACCAGACGAGAACTGGGTTCTTACAAAAACGAGTCAGACAAGGACTACCTACCAGACGAGAGCTGGTTTCTGTTTTTACGTCGAACATGAGTTAATTTTGTGGTTTTCCAGACAAGAACTGGACCTCAAACGCTTTTCACCATACAGGAACTGGGATTAAAGATAACCGACCACCAGAAGAGCACTGGAGTTTCACTGTAGGCTGAAGAAAAGGTGACCGGACGAGCACTGGTTTGAACAACTGGCATTTACCAGGCGAGAACTGGACTCAAACGTCGTCTACCAGACAAGAACTGGTATTCCATGAAGGCTTATCAGACAGGAATTAATTTCTAGAGAAAGGACAGACGAGAACTGACTACCAGATAAGAACTGGCTACCAGGCGAGAACTGGTTTAAACGAAATGGGTCAGGCGAGAACTGGCTACCAGACAAGAACTGGTGTTCTTTGAAGAAAAGATTTGCCAAACGAGAACTGAACTTTGCAAGAATGAGCCAAACGGGCCATGGATTTGCATTAGACAAGTCAGACAAGAACTGACTACCAGGCGAGAACTGGGTACCACAAAATAGGTCAGACGAGAACTGACAACCAGACGAGAACTGGGTTCTTAAAAATAAGTCAGGCGAGAACTGACTACCATACGATAACTGGGATATCAAAACAAGGTCAGACGAGAACTGACTACCAGACGAGAACTGGTGACGAAAGGTTAAGTTGGCAGACGAGAACTGAATATCAGTTCGGGTATCAGATGAGAACCGATTTTGTAGTTGGGATATCAGGCGAGAACTGATTTTTGGTTTGCCAGACAAGAACTGGACTTTGGAACCGTGTTTTCCAGACGAGAACTGGTTAAACAGTGGGCTACAGAAAGAGTGACCAGACAAACACTGGTGCTTACCGAAGGGTTAGCCAGGCGAGAGCTGGGGTTTAGAGGTGTGCCAGACGAGAACTGGGCTTTGGAAATGATTTCGGTTACAAAGTTTTGACACGTAACGGGTCCAGGCTATTTGGTAGGGTGACGACACGATTCCCCTACATTCAAACTCTGGCTGAGGAGAAAAAAACTTGCTTGAGTAACTGCCCTCGTATAATTCAACTTGCCCCAGTAGGATCTCCGAGAAAAGAAAGTAGATTGCCATGAGACGATCTCGAGATGGCTTACCCCAGAATTCGTACCGTGAAAGGACTTGTCCCTGGTTGACTAACTCTAATGAACTCTGCAGATAAGGAGAGGAAAAGTTCCTTTGTTTCCAATTTTTCCCCAGCCAGTGGGATCTCCATAACATCCTCCTCGAAAGGAAACCTGAAATCTCTGCACCCTGACAGTTTGATACGAACCACTTCAGCATTTTGGACCTCGAAGAGGTGTTTCATATTAATTTCCCTCCGGCCACGAATAGCTTATGTGCACTTAGGGTGGTTTGCCCCAACCTTGCAATGACTTTGCCCCTGATTGGCTGATTAGTGGAGCAGTACCTCTGGGTGCGAAAGATTTACCGAATCTCGACCTGATTGCCCCAGACTGCCTGACTTCTGGATGGCTGACTCCCATGATATGATCATTTGATATAATTTGCCTCGGCTTAACGGAGTATTCGGGCATTCTGCATTTCATCCTGATCAGACATTCCATTGTGAAAACTTTCCTGTTGTCAAGCGCTTACTCGCAAGTAAAACAAATTGTTCTGCATAAAAGATATATTAATTTAATGCATATGACAGTTTTTTGAAATCCAAATCTGTTCACTGGAAAAACATTTGTGACATAAGATGTGTGACAGATAGTGAATGAATCACTTATCAGAATGTCAACCTTAAAACCTGCAAGTTGAGCAGAATCCTTTTAGGAGTCAGTTTCGACACCATCTTTACTGAAGTAGGCTTTTGAAACCACCATGCTTCAATTAGGACTTTTGAAGGTTGTAACATGGCCAGGTTCACGGTTAAGAAAGAAAGGATAAAGGCTCAAAGTTTATTTTAACCCACCCATTCTCCTTGATGTTCTTCAATCCTATGTTCAACTAATTCGCCACGAGCATTCACCTTTCAAAGGTGGAATGATAGGAGTGATGGTTCAGGAAACCACAAGTTTTGGGAGTGACAATCACTCCCTTTTTGTCTTTTGGTGCCTGAATCACACGACTTGTTTTTCACCATTCTTTCCGATTTCCCTATTTTGCCTGGACTGGCTCTTTTGAGCTTCTTTTGATTTCAAAGTCCAGCGGGATGCCCTAATTTTTGCTTAAGTCGCTTGCTTTCAAGATTCGACTTAGCAGGCTTTTTCTTTTGATTCTTTTTCTTTTTCTTCTCTCTTTTTTTTGAACAAATCGTGTGACACCGGCTTGTCTGACTTGTTGAAAGAATTGTGACTATTTCACTCTTTGGTCGGTAATGGATAACCACTGTGGTTTTTTAGGCACGACCTATGCAGGTGTGATTGGCCCTCGAACGGGGACACTCCTTTCGCAATTTTGGATGCTTGGTCAAATTAGCTGACACTTACCCTGCCCCAGGTTAAGATTGAGGGTTTTTCGTTTTCAGAAAGAAACTCCTACTACTAGGCTCAAAGGGGTTGATAAGGGATTATCGTCCTTATATCTCCGGTGTTTAGGAATTTGAAACAGTGCTTGTACATCATCAGCAGATTTTATTCAAAAGCATACAATCAGAGGTTTGCACATCTTTAAACTTCGTCATCCTCCTCGGATTCCGCTTAAACAAGCATTTGACATCTGTAAAACAGTAATTAGTGAACACGAATGGATTTAATCAAAACATACATATTCATTTCATTATCAATATCAATTGAAAACAAACAAGTTTTTCAAACAAAATTTGCATTTACACAGGAAAGAAACTACAAATGCAAAGACAATAACAAGATAAAACAAAGATTACCAGCTTCTGGGAACCGGGCTTTCAGATCTTGACTTGCAGCGGGATCAGCCATCTTCAAACTCAATCAGATGAGAGGTCGACGTGCACAACCAAATTTCCTTCAGGAAAGGAAATGTACTCTTTGTCCATCAATTGTTGCACTTTAGCTTGAAAGGCTTTGCAGTCTTCAGTGGCATGCCCCATGGATCCTGCATGATATTTGCATCGAGCAATGGGATCATACCCGGGAGGGTATGGCTCTGGCAACAGTTTGAGAGCCTTAGGCTCCACCAAAGAGTTCTGAATCAACTGTGGAAGAATATCACTGTATCGCATAGGTACGTGATGGGGAGGAGCATTCCTTCTTTCCAAATTATTGCACGGCCTATTCTTTTTGGCGCCGAGAGTTTTGCTGCCGAGGAGCATGAGGTTGTTGGTACCGGGATGACTGTTGAGCCGCAGCTGGAGCATACACAACATTAGTTTCTCCTTCTTTCCCAACATAAGGCTTCTTTGTATCTTTAGAAGAATTGTCAGCAACTTGGATCTTTCCCAGTTTAATACCGCTTTCGACTCTTTCTCCTGCTGTCACCAGATCTGAAAAACTTGCAGACATGCAACCTATTAGCTTCTCATAATACACTCCGGGAAGTGTAGCCATGAACATGTTAGTCAGCTCTCTCTCCACCATGGGAGGTTGTACTCTCGCTGCTAAGTCTCGCCATCTCTGGGCGTACTCCTTGAAGCTCTTAGTACTTTTCTACGACAGACTCTGCAATTGTATCCTGTTTGGTGCCAGATCACTATTATACTGATAGTGACGCACGAAAGCTTCGGCCAATTCTCTCCAGCTGCAGATATGAGTTCTCTCAAGCCCCATATACCATTCCAAAGATGCTCCTGCTAGGCTATCTTGGAAGCAATGTATTAACAACTTTTCATCATCGAAGTACACAAACATCTTCTGGAAGTAGGCTCGGATGTGTACTCTAGGACAGGTTGTCCCTTTGTACTTTTCGAAATCTAGTACCTTGAACTTGGGAGGAATCCTGACCCTAGGGACTAAACCAAGATCTGACATGTCAAGACCCAGCGAGTTCTGATTCTCGAAAGACTTCATCTTTTCCTCAATCAGTTTAAACCTTCGGTCAGTTTCAGTCGATAAACCGCCCTCCATATCCTTCATGGAAAAGATATCACTCTGGTAATCTTCCCACTGAGGGCCAGCATCCCGGTGCACAGCGCCCATACTTCCACCAACAACACTACCATTTCCATTCGCAGCACCTCCCCCCGAAGGTATGACAAGAATAGGAATACCCTATGGAATAGATCCACCAACTAGAGGGAAAACACCAGCAACTCCATTGTTATTAACTCTTGGAGCGTCAATGAGAGGTTGAACCAAAGTTCTCAGATGTTCCTGCCCACTAGCAACATTATGCATCAACTCCATGAATTGGGACATGCGAGTTCTGAATTCCTGCAATTCGGCTTGAACCTGACCCATTACTTCTCGTTGATTCCCTCGAGTCAGATACCTGTGGAAACTGAACTGCTCAATCCTGAACTGAAGAAAACCAAGCAGAGTTAGGAACAGAAGGCCACCGAGAACACCTGCTATGCAAATGAGAGTGCAAGATGCAAAATGCAAACATGTCTATGTATTCCCAAGGAGATCTCCCCCTTGATTCCAGTTTCAATAGACAAGGACAACGGGGATGGATACGAGTACCACAATAATCTTCTCCCCATATCAGGTAACATTCTCTCTGAAGATTTCAAAGACGCCAGGCTCGGCCATGGAGATTAGACCAAATAAAGGCCTTAACTCAGGTGTCAGAAACTTGTATACAACAATTCTCCCGCTCTTCAGAAGACCGGTACCAGAATCAAAGGAGAGACGAGAACCTTTTGAACACATAGATATGCAATGTTACATGCAGGATGATTATGCAAATACAAATGCAACAGGGGATCAAGATTGTTGTGTTGTTGATCGATAATGATTGGCGCTTCACCTTGGCAAGAACATAGTATAGCCCTGATAATAGGAACCTCTGATATCGGGAATACAGATTCACACTGTAAAGAAAACCGGGTAGTCTGAAAGTCAAGGTTTCCTGCATAACCCAATCCCTCTCACAGGTATGGACCTATCCACTGATAAGGTTCGGCATCCTATGCGTTCATCAGCGTCACAGAGTTTCGAGAAATGATGATACATTCACCATTTCTGGTTTGGCATCATCATCTCACGAAGAGGCCTCACTTAGCTGAATCACAAAGGATCGGTGCCCAGAGTCGACAATCCTCAGATCCAACATCTCGTCGAGCCCTAAGGGCCAGAGGAGAAGTCATCTAAGAGAATATCGTCTGAGTGTGAATTTCATGGGAAACTGTACCTGCTAAGCAAGCAAGCCCCCCCACTAATCTCCATTACTAATGCTAGGTTTGTACTCAAGCCCGGGTCCGACTTATCAATCATCAGAACTTCCCTCCCCACAGCATAGCAATAATGATACAATGCGGAAAGTAAAAGGCGAAAGTAAATAAAGCACATATATAAAACACCCAAAGATAAATAAACAAGCGTTAGGATTGACCCGCATAGGGAACCAGAGTCCCCAGCAGAGTCGCCAGCTGTCGCAACTACAAAAAACACCCGGCAGAAAACAGAAAAGTCGCCACCTTTCATTATTTATCCCAAAGAGAGGGAAACAAAACGATCGGAAAAACCTAACGAAAAGGGAAAGACAAGGTCATCGCAACCAAGTCTGGATTCGGGAGTCGGTTACGCAAGGGGAAGGTATTAGCACCCCTCACGTCCTTCGTACTCGACGAGATCCATGCATATGTTGTCTATCTAAAAGGGTGATCATCTATCTAGCTAAAGGTTAAGGGACAAAAGAAAAAGAAAAGAGACTCGACAGAGAATCACCGCTCTGTGCCTACGTGTTCCCTCGTGCAATGGGAAAGTCAGAGTCAACGTAGTTCGGCTAACTACGGGTGAAAGGGGGAAGGTTGCTCGCCAAGACATCACGTCTTGTGCCTACGTACTTTCATCTGGTATGAAAGATCAGAGCAAACGTAGTTCGGGATAAAGGGACCACAGGTTGGTTCAAAAGTTTTTAGGCCCGAGTAGTGTTAACAAGTAGTTCTAGCAGTTGGTGTATGCAGCTCGACCATTGGAGACTTAGGTGTTACCATTTGCGGTAGAACTAAAAGTTAACAACAGTCTTTTATCCGAAAAGACTTTCCTGATTAGATCCCGAAGGATGAAAAAGATTTGAATTGTTTTTGTGTTTTTTAGAGAAGAAGTGTTTTAATTATTGAGTGTTTATAATGTATGTTGTACTAAAGTCTAAAACCTAGGATCGAATTTGTCGCATATCGTCCTAAGGACGTATACTAAACACTCTAGGCAATTGAGAGGTAACCGCTCAATCACCATTTCCCAAGTATAAGGCTCATGGCACAACATCCATTATCTTTATTAAGTATCTTAAGATTGTTTGAAGATGAGAAGAGAAGATAGAATCTAAAGGGAGACTAATTGATCCTAAAAGTTGTCATGCAAAGTGGACTTAAAGTTGGGATACAAAAGGGAACTACCTAATGTTAGTATGCTTGGATTGAACACCTAATATCTCTCCTGCTCCCATCATAAACGGAGGGACTAGGAATCCTATAGGGATCATGGCAACGAAAGGACAAGAAGAACAAAGGAAGGATCAATCACAAGTAGAAGATGCAAACATGAAGAAAACATGCAAAGAGGGAGGAACAAAGTCTAGGGCAGCAGCCGCAACAAGCACATCTCAACCCCTTTGGAGCAAACAAAATTGAAAAACACAAGATGAAATGCACATGCAAAGATGGAAGCAATCATGAACATGCAAATGCAAAAAGAAAATGAGCGGATGAGATGTAACAGGAGAAGACAATCCTCTACAACCGTCGACCATCAATCATCGAAGAAAATGGGAGGAAAAGAAGTGTGGGGTGTAACAGCCCAATTTTTCAATAATTAATTATTCGTATTAAATAATTGATTTATTTGGATGATTTCAATTATTGGAATTATTGGTAGATATTTTGAGAGAAGAAATATGATGGAAGGAAATAGAATAGAAAGATATAAGGAAAAGTGGAAAGAAAAGGAAAAGATAGAAACATAAGAGAAAGAGAAGAGAAAGAAAGGAGAAGAGGAGAATAGAGAAGGAAGAAAGGGAAAAGCTTTGAACCATCAAGAACAACTCCTAGCTTCCGATTTAATCAAGGTAAGGGTGTGAAATATCATTATATTGTTAGTGTATATGATTATGTATGATTGGTTTAGATTGTTTGGATATTTTCTCCATTTTCCATTCTAGGGCATAAATGAGTTTAATCGGTAGAATCAAGGTTTTAACGGTTGGAATCCGGAATAAGTGGTGTAAATTAGTCGAGGATTGTTAGACTAAGAGTACTGGGACTCGTTGGAATTGAATCGGGTGATTTTGGGAGTTTTGGACAGTGAGGGTTTTGAACACCGTAGACGTTCGCTAGCACCTTCGCTGGGCGAGCAGGTCGCGAGTGTTCGCTAGCAACTCGCTAAGCGAGCAAGCTAGCGAGTGGTCCCAGACTTGGAAAGAATGTATTTGATCTTGTTCGCTGGTAGCGAGTGAGGTGGCGAAGGATTCGCTATGACCTCGTTCAACGAGTAGGTAGCGAAGCCTTACAGTAGATTCTGTTTGCCTTCGCGAGCTTGTTCGCTAGGCGAACAGGTAGCGAGTGTTCGCTAGGAGCTCGCTAGGTGAGTAAGCCAGCGAACGTGACAACATTTCCATTTCTTTGTATTTTTCCATCCAATGTTGATTTTTTGGTTCGATTTTGTTATATGATTAGCATGTTTAAAGTGATTCAATGTTTAGATTTTCCGCTTTTAATTCTAAAATATTGAAATGTGGGTGTAGGGACTAAGTTCCTCTGTTGAAACTACCCCACTGTTGCATGTCTTTTATCGAGCAGGTGTTGTATGATAATTTCGTGATGATGTAACATACCTCTTTTATACCATGTTTTATTTGTACTTTGATGAAATTTTAATACGTGTTAAATGATTTATTTGTTTATTTGGGGTATAGAAATGGGGTGTTACATGGGGCAGCAACCGCCACAAGCGCATCTCAACCATATCTCTTCGCTCAAGCAAGCACGGATGAACATCACATTGAACAACATATACAAATATGCATTCAAGTGGAAATCGAACAAGACGAGTTGACAAAAACATGATCAAACGATCAAGAACCTCGACATATATACCAAACATCCCACTCCTAATGCATCACACTGATCTAGGATGATTCGAAGTGGAACGGCATGCGAAAACACCTTGAAAACAACAAATATGAGATTCTGGTTCAGTGTTAATCGGTTAACACCCTGGGTTAACCGATTAACCAAGTGTTAACGTTTGAAAGATTTGAAAATTTGAATTGGTTAACCGGTTAACCATATAGGTTAACCGATTAACACTGTACCAAAAGCCAAAAACAGCAGCAGAAAATCACTTCCAGCACAAAAAAAAACTTATCCAAGGATCCAAAAGATCAACTTATCACTTAAGCGCGAAAATAAGAACAGAAAACAGAGATCCAATAGCATGGATACACAATTACACAACAATATCACAATCTGAACGGATCGAAATCAACCAAAATTCAATCGAATATGATGATTAACATAATAAGCTCAAAAATTAAATCGGATCGAGAATTCCAACCTTCGAAGCAGAGATTTTCTTTGGTAAGTGTTGATCAACTGAATTTGAGCAGATCCAAACAAGATTATCTAGAAAACTTCAAGATCCACAATAATTCTTGCAAGAGGAATGAAGATCAAACACTTTTAAGCCAAATTACTCCATATAAGCACTTCCAACTCAAGCTCCAGAATCAGATCTCAATTTGCACGAAAATTGATTATGAAAATTGATCCATTGATGATGATAAATGGAGGTTTATGCTCCAGAATCCATTGATTTTAATGAAAAATCAATGAATCCAAATGATGAAGAGCTTTAAGTGAGGGTTTTGGAAATGGAAAGTTGAGAGAATTGAGAGCAATTCTGAATTTGAATTTTGGAATTATGAGAGATTAGATGGTGAGGTTTGGAGTGAATCATTTAAATATCACTTAGGTTTGGATCCAATGCAAGGTTTGGAATTTGGATTGGAAAATGTGGTATGGAATGTGGAATGGGCATTTGGTGGGAAATTGATATTAGCCAAATTTCAAATGAGGTTCTAGATCCTTCCCAAGTGCAAAATTTGAATTTCCAAAGGCCAAAAATGAACCCCAAATGAAAATTGCTTGAAATCTCACGTGCAAGGCAAAATCTGCTTTGGTTAACCGGTTAACCATATAGGTTAATCGGTTAACACCTCTGAAACTTTGAATCTGGGCTAGTTTTGCATTGGTTAACCGGTTAACCATATGCGTTAACCGATTAACACCTTTGAATTTTGAATTTGGCGCCTTTTTGAGGAAAATCTGCCCATTTGACCTGCTTCAACTGTTTGGAGCTCTGTTAAGCTTCTGAACCTTGTTCTTGAGCATTATCACTGTAAAAATGCTTGACATGAACCTGAATGTTATTTCTCCAGCAAAATAAAAATAAAATCGGCCGCCTGACTGTCGGGCAAAATAAATGCCAGAGTCTGTAATGCTCGTTGTTCATTGTCCAGTCCTTTCCATCGAGATGAACCTGAGCCATGGAAACCTCGATCCCCTGTCTCAAGAGCGGATGCTATGATATGCAGAAATCTCCGATCCTCATGCCTCTAGTAGCAGGAAGACCATTAATAATGTATCTGACGGTTCTTGAGAATTCAATGGGGTGTGTTATCGGTCAACACGAAGAGACAAGTAGAAAAGACCATGGCATCTACTACCTGAGTAAGAAATTTACTGATTGCGAGTTGAGATACTCAATGCTAGAAAAAAAACATGTTGTGCACTCACCTGGGAAGCCAAGCGTTTGAGGAACTATATGTTAAACCATACAACCCTGATGATATCGAAGATGAATCCGATCAAGTACGTGTTCGAGAAGTAAGCACTCACAGGAAGAATTTCCCGTTGGCAGATGGTTTTGACAAAGTATGATATCCAATATGTTTCCCAGAAAGCCATCAAGGAAAATGTTCTGTCAGAATATCTTGCTCAACAACCAATTGAAGACTATCAATCGATGAAGTTTGAGTTTCCTTGTGAGGACATTATGTATCGAAAAGCCAAAGAGTGTAATAAACTATTTCCTAATGAAGGGCCAGAAATTGGATCCTAGTGGGGGTTAATTTTTTATGGAGTCGTTAATGCGTATGGCAGCGGAATCGGGGGAATTATCACCACTCCTAAGGGTTCTCATATCCCTTTCACTTCCCGATTGATGTTTACTTATTTCAACAATGAAGCAAAGTATGAAGCATGCATCATGGGGTTGGAAGAGGCCATTGATCTTATGATCAAGAATCTTGATGTATATGGTGACTCAGGTCTCGTGATCAATCAGATAAAGGGAGAGTGGGAGACTCGCTAGACCAATTTGATACCTTACAAGGATTATGCTAGAAGGTTGCTTCCTTTCTTTGATAGGGTCGATTTTCATCATGTACCATGGGATGAGAATCAGATGGCAGATTCATTGGCAATGGTAGCGTCCATGTATAAGATGAATCTGTGGAATAAGGTCCCAACGATAAGAATCATGCGTCTTGACAGACCTGCTTTTGTGTTTGCAGCTGAAGAGGTGTCTTATGGTAAACCACAGTTTTATGATATCAAGTGCTTCCTCAAAATCCAAGAATACCGACCTAGGGCATCCAGCAAAGATAAAAAGACTCTGAGGAGGTTGGCTGGTAATTTCTTTATGAATGAGGATGATGTGATGTATAAGAGGAACTTTGACATGGTCATGCTCCGATGTGTTTATGAACACAAGGTAGTCCTGTTGATGGAAGAGGTTAACGAGGGTTCTTTCGGTACTCATGCTAATGGGCATGCCATGGCTAGAAAGCTGTTGAGAGCAGGCTATTACTGGATAGCTGTCGCTACTGTGAAAATCAGCGTCGGCTATGACAGAAGAGTCGACACCGTGCGTTATTTATCCCAAAGGAGGGAAAGGAAACGCTCAGAGTAAACCTAACACAAAACGGTAAAGGAATGGTCATCGCAACCAAATCCTGGATTCGGGAGTCGGTTACGCAAGGGGAAGGTATTAGCACCCCTCACGTCCGCCGTACTCGACGGGATCCACGCTTGTTTTCTTGTACGGATGGTTATTCTATCTACACTAAAGGTCTGGGTTAAAAATAAAAGAAGAGAGAAAAGAGAATCGATAGAGCTTCGCCGCTCTATGCCTACGTATTCCCTCGTGCAATGGGAAAGTCAGAGTCTACGTAGTTCGGCTAACTATGGGTTAAGGTGGGAAGGTTGCTCGCTAGGATACAGCATCCTATGCCTACGTACTTTCATACAGCATGAAAGATCAGAGCAAACGTAGTTCGGGATACAGAAGACACAAGCTTGTCTGACTGTTTTTTATTACCTTCAAAAAGGGTTTTTCTTGATTAAGAGTCCAAGCGGACAAAATGACACTTTGATGTTTGTTTTGTATCTTTTACGAAAGAAGTGTTTTTTTGGTTTGTTTGCAATCTCTGACGCACTAGAGACTATGATTTGGGAGTGACTACATAGCGTGTCACCTAAAGGGTACCACACTAAGCAGCCAGACTACTGGAAAGAAGCTCTCCAGCAACCCTTTCTCAAATAGCTTAAGGCTCGTAACGTACGACATCGATTAACCTTATTACGGTATTTTTGAGTTGTTTTAAGATGAGAAGAGAAAGAAGCTCTAAAAAACCTAGGGTTGAAAAGGGGATAAAACTAACCTAATGTTGTCATGCATGGATAAGAATCCTAATGTCTGTCATAATTCCCTCCTGCACAGAGGAAATCAGAGATCCTAGGGGATAAATAGAAAAGAAATCAAGCAAATACAGTAAAATGCATGCAATGCAGCAATACAAGCGAGGCAAGGGAGTCCTGCTCTACGTCGAACCTAGGAAAACAACAGGCAAAGTGAATCAACATTCAATTCAAACCTTAAGGGGGCAAGCTGTACAAGCCAACAAACAATACAGAAAACAAAAACCAAAGCAGAGGAGGCAGCCTAAGCAGCAGCATCAAACTCCTACAGTTGACAGCACAAGCAACAGCTCTGACAGCAACACTTGGCTAAACAGCAAAAAGTTGACAGCAACAACCTTCATCTTCATGAATAGCTTCAACAAACAAACTTCAACAAGCTTCTATCTTCACACTCAACATACTTCAACAAGCTTTAACAAACACCTAGCTTCAACCAACAAACAACTTCATCAAGCAAGCAGCTTCAACAAGCAAACAGCTTCATCAAGAAAGCAGCTTCAACAAGCAAACAACTTCAACAAGCAACTGGCTTCAACAAGCAACACTCCTAGCTTCAACAAGCTTCTAGCTTCAACAAGCAGCAAAACTCTAGCTTCAACAAGCAACCAACTTCAACAAGCAACCTCCAAGGGAGAGTCAATTAACAAGATCAGGTTGAAATGTTAAGTAACTTCATGACAACCAAGGGAAGTCATTAAGATCTTAATCACCGTAATAGGAAGGCATCCTCAAAGTTCTACTCTTAAAGCATGCCACTCATCCCTCCAAAGGATAGATATGACTTCTTCAAGAGGACTTTATGTCATTGGATTGAATGGAGATGAACAATATACTCCATGTTTGAAGAAACAAGCAAAACTAATCTCATGCTCTTCCTAAAACCATAGTTTTCCTAAGCTCCTGACAAGCACTCCACCAAATGAGAAATTATTCATGTCCAAGCTCCTTCAAGCTCTCCAAAGCATCTTCAAGTTGTCTTCATCTTCATCCAAGCACAAGAGCACCACCACTTATTCTAAAGGGGAACTATTGAGTTAAACTAGTCAAGTTAGTGTGTTAGAGACACCTAAATGTTAGTCTTAAAACTAATTCTAATTAAAATACCAAATTGATTGTAAAATCCTATAAAAAAATTCTAAGGGTTCCTAAACCACTTAAGAATCACTCCATACAAAAACCAGGGGGTTAACCATTCATTAAGACCTAAAACTATGTCCTAAACCTAAGGGTACTATCTTAAAACCCTAATTCTACAACACCTAATGTTCAATATTCAAAACAACCTAAAATTATCTCAAAAAAATATTAGAAAATTACTAGGGGTACATGCATTTCTAAGCTACATAACCCAAAAAGAATCACCTAAACATTTCACACCAATCTCCCATACTAAAATCAGCAAGATCACATATCAACCATGTTCAAAATAAAAGCAATTAAAATACAAGAAATGCAATTAAATTCTAAAATGCATGAATTATTAAACTATTAATCCTATAAAATTCTAGACTCTTTAAGGAGTCAGGGGAAAAAATCTAGCTTAAAAATGTTAATTTCCCTATTTATTGTGAATTTAATCCTAAACTATATGCAAACATAAAAATTAAAAGAAATTAAAGAAAATTAATAGATGCGCGTGACAAATAGCAATTGGATCATGTTATAAACCCAGGCTTGGCCCAACGGGGGGTGCGCGTAGCAAGCGAAAATATAAGCCTAAACCAACTAAGAACAAATCAGGAAAATGAATGGAAAATGGAAAAAACCTCGTGATGAATAGCAACTGTTTTACGTGTGTTTTCTCATTGGGCCTTAGTGCAGGGTGTGGTTAGCAATGAAATGATTAAGCCCCAAACAAAACTTAAATGAAACGGTGAGTTTTGATAAAACGCAATCTCTTCAGAATGTGAAACACGATCATGGCCTTTGGATTTGGTTCTCAGTCAAGGTCAATGCATGATCCAACGTCCAATAAGTCATCTTCTCCAAAATTCAAATAAGAGAGGGAATGAACAGGACGGTGGCCTGAGTTACAGAGCCACCGTCGTCTCCGGCCAGGCATGTCCAAAAGTGCATCAAGCAAGCCAACTAAATACCCTATCTCACTCGTTTTCTCACTGAATCCAAATATCCATTCCAAATTTATTGATTCTTGCTCTATCTTAAAAACCGATCCACAGTTCAGAAAATCCTCAAATCTTGAATGTCACGATTCTTAAAATTAAAGATCCTAAACTCATCTACACCTTTCACTGATCAAAACCTGTTATTCAAACATGCTTAACTCATCAAGAACCAAGAGTTCTACTCCTCAACAGAAATGGTGATGCCCCTAGTTTGGTCTCTAATCACTCCAATTTTGGACTGAAATCCATCCTAGCCTCATCACTAACCTAACCATATATCAAAACCTAAGCAATTCACCACCAATTATGCTGAAAATTGAAAGTTGCAAACCTGGTTTAATGTGATGAACAGATGATGATATTGCTCGATCCAAGCTTCAATTCTTTCCAGATTCACTCAAGAACACTTCCCCAAGCTTCTGAAACAAGCAATTTGCCTTGAATCTTCACCAATTGCAAAACACGATTCTTGATGCAGATGAAGAAATTCCAATGGCTTCCTCTGATTCCTTGCTCAATCCTTGCCAAAAAATGATCTGAATCAGTTGCATACAATATATAGAGTATGATGGAAACCTCTAGAACTTTCTGTAACAACCACAATGAGATTTTGAATTTCTCATTCTCTTCCAATTTCTCATATGCAAGTGTCATGAATTGATATGCTCCCAGTCGGATTCCCTTTGAATTTCTCTCCTCATGACATTTTGAATTGAATGGGAATGATATCTTCCTTGTTTTTGATCCCATGGTGTGTGGTTGAAATGTTGCTTCATCCTTAAGTTACAAAAGGGAAGCATGTGAAAATGACCTAAAATCCAAAAAGTAACATTGCCAATCTTCTCAAAATGGTATTTCTGATAAAAATGACCTATAACATGAGCTTGTTTGGCCACAAAACAATTTTCCCCAAATTTTGGCCTTTTAATACTTTTAATTTCTTCCTTTTCAAAGCCATTCCAAATGAATTTGTGTTCCAAGCCAAGCCAAACTCTCATGACCACTTGGTTGCACTCAAAATATCATTTTGAACAAGTTTCATATTGAACAATTTTCAATTTGAAGCTTGCAAGTTGGAGTTATGGACCTATGATCACAAATGACCTATAATCACCAATACCCAAAATACCCCTGGCTTACCAAGATCATAACTTGATTTCTACAAATCCTATCAAGGACTTCTAGTACTCTATGGAAACCTAGGATCATGAGGAACAACTCTCATGTTAGCCAAGAATCCATATGAAAACCCCATGAAGGGAAAAAGTTGCTTGGAAGTCAAGTGACTTTCACATATAAATTTCATAGTCATCTGATGACCTGTAACTTGCAAGAACCATAACTTGAGTTCTATAAATCCCCTTGAGGAATTCTAGTACTCATATTAAAGGTAATGAGATGATATACAAGTTTCATGTTGGCCAAAGATCCATTTGAAACTTGTATCTTGACTTATATGGCTTTGAAGTTAGGCACTAAACAAGGGATTTTACACTGAAACCCTAATTTAGCAACTTCCCACATCCTTGATTCTTCTTTGCTTAACCTTGGCACAACATCACACATGTATCAATATGCCAATCCATGAAACCCATAAATTCAAAGTAGGCTTTGATGCTCTCCAATTACTCAATTGACCTAGGATTGACCTAGATGAAACCCTAGTTGACTGCACCTCAACTGTGGCTCTTGCACTTGAATCAATGACTTGTCTCAGCTCCAATAGGCCCTCTAGGCATCCCATGAGATCCATACACATATCAGATTCACATCCCATGTTCCACATCCCACTGATGATACTCAATATTCCTCAAGATAGGAGCAAAACCCACATGTAGGCACTCAAACTTCTCAAGACTTCAAATCACTTCTTGATGGCTTGGATGATCTCTCAAACTTGGATAAGACCTCTTGCTAGGCTTCTTCTGATAAGAATCACACTTGAACCCCTGTTGGATGAGTGATATGCTATGATATGCAAATGATTAGAACTATGTGAATGATGTAACTATGCAAATGAAATGCAATGAAACATAAATCGGGCAAGAAAAGGTTGAGCAAATTTTGGGGTGCAACAGCTGCCCCTATTCAAACGGCTTGGACCCGACTGGGTGAAGAGCAAACGACCTTCAAAAAATCGAGGTACGAGACGGTTGAATACCAAGGAACCTGGAAATTTGCCAACCGCAGAAATAAACTGCACAACTGCTTGGGGAACGACATCCACCAACTGAATCTGGTTGTTACGGCAACAACTGATCAAACGCCTGATAATAACTGATTTCAACATCAACCACCTGTGTAACGCCACAGGTATCGAACTATTTTCGCAAAACACCTCCGTCCACAACTGGACTAACCTTGTCAACACAAGAAGAGAAATAAATTCGTCAACACGAATAGAGATTCTGTCGTCACAGGAGTAACCTTGTCCACATCTGGCCCCAAATTTCGTCAAATCACGACTAAATACAAATCTGTCCACGTCAGGACTCATATTTCGTCAACACGAAGAAATCCCCTAAACAAGAGCAAAACTTTGTCCACGTTAGGCCGCACACTTCGTCAGCACGAAGAAATCCCCTAATAAACTTGTCCACGTTAGGACTCCATATTCGTCAACACGGAGAAATCCTATCATCGTAGGAATAAAACTTGCCCTCATCAGGACTCCACATTCCGTCAACACGTAGAAATTCTATCATCATAGGAATAAAACTTGTCCTCATCAGGACTCCACATTCCGTCAACACGGAGAAATCCCGGCGACTTCGCTGGGGATGAGTTGTCCGCATCTCGTCAACACGAGGAGATCCTATCAACATAGGCAATAATCTTATTTGCGTCTCGTCAACACGAGGAATTCCTATCAACATAGGAATAACTTGTCCACGTCAGGACTTACATCTCGTCAACACGAGGAAATAAACCCGTCACCATGAAGAGAAATAAATTTGTCCACGTCAGGATTCCATCTCGTCAACACGAAGAATGGTAAACTTGTCCACGTCAGGACTCGCATCTCGTCAACACGAGGGAAGGTAACTTGATTTGTCCACGTCAGGACTAACATCTCGTCAACACGAGGAAATCCTATCAACATAGGAGTAAATTGTCCATGTTAGGACACCATTTCGTCAACACGAAGAAAGATAAATTTGTCCACGTCAGGACTCGCGCATCTCGTCAACACGAGGAACTATAAACTTTTCCACGTCAGGACACACATTTCGCCAATACGAAGAAAGATATCTGCTGAGGATAAAATGGTCCACGTCAGGACACCATTTCGTCAACATGAAAAGTAATCAATTTGTCCACGTCAGGACTTCACATTCCGTCAACACGGAGAAATCAGATATGTCCACGTTAGGACTGGCACATCTCGTCAACACGAGGAAATAAATCTGTCCATGTTAGGACTCACATCTCGTCAACACGAGGAAATCCCGTTAATACAGGAATAAATTGTCCACGTCAGGACTCATATCTCGTCAACACGAGGAACTCCTATCAACATAGGCAATAAAATTTTGAAGACCCCCGGGGGAATACTTCTATCAACCAGTAGGAAAATACATTTGTTTATTTATACGGGAAGATACTCTGAATACAATTTCTCTGCAGTAGCTAACTCCATGGATCCCAACTCACAAACCTTTTAGTGCTGACGTGACAGCGACTTTGAGGAGGACTCTACTGGGGATAATATTTCGTCAACACGAAGAAATCCCGGCGACTTCGCTGGGGATAGAATTCTTCCACCCAATAGGAATTCAATTCTGTCAATCATACTGGAAAATAACTCCGCCTTATCTTTGCAGTAGCCAACTCCACTGGGGATGCTCTGAAGTTAACTGCCAGACACCTATTTCGACAACAGACGACAACTTCTGAAATTTTGATTTATGAGACTCTGTGACGCTGACGGAACAGCAAACTGGAAAAACACTCCGCTGGCCGGATAAGAGAAACTTCAACAAGCGACTCTGTGGGGAAAAACCATAAGACAAACAATATCATCACATGTCTCACGGCGAGGCCTCGAATATCTGGTAATAAATCTGAGCTAGAGCTCCACACACGTGCTGAGAAACACCTGATTTATGTTTCACGAATGCGTATGTTTGAAAATGGCGTAATGCTCCATGCAACATGGAAATGCTACGCGTTTGGGTGGATGCGAATATGACGATATATGCAAATGCAAATGCAGGATTAAGCTGCTGGGAAACTCTGGTAGTGTTGTCTTAACAACATGAATTTTGAGGATAAAGCCAACTCCGTTGGGGAGAACAAGTATCATAAGGTATTCCGGCGAAATAAACGCCAGAAACACAACCAACTCTACCGGGGAGAGATTAAACATCCATTTCCACTGGGAGGAAAGAACAAACACCCTGCTGGTGAACAAACTTAGCTGGGGAAGAAGCGATACTTCTAGGCAAAGGACACTGTCTGGGCATAGTTTACGAACTCGGAGCCTCGGACTCTGCTGAGGATCAACATCCTGTCAATGGCGTGACGACCTGTGGGGAGCAAGAAAACCATCCTTCATAGGGATAATTCTTTCGAACCAACAACTTGGTTAACTATTGCGGGAATCTCCCATGCTGGAGATTGAACGTGCACCTCTTCGACTCGCTGAGGAGTGCAACCTCTGCAGGGAACATTGATTTTGACTTGCTGGGGTTAATCCTATGGACGGATTTCCATGAGGACACTCTCCTTGGGAAAATAATTCCCTCCTTCGGGAAGGGATAAATGTCATTTCAACTCTCGGGGGATAAGCTGCGACTAGCTGAGGAATGACATCAACTGGAGTCAGGTCTTACGTCAAGCGACCTTGGCTGGGGAATACAATTCCTGACCGTTTGCTCCAAAGGTAAGAACCCTGCAAAACACAAACGAGACAAAACAGGCCTATAAAACAGAATCTATCCGAGTTAGTATCCGTGATATTACTTCAGTCAATTCAAAGTTTTAGCAATTATTGACAAGGGCCAACAAGATTATGTAAGTGCAAGTTTATCAAAAACATCGGCGTCTTTCACAAACAAAACAGTAAAGAACAAGCATCAAGTACTGAATAACATGTTTTATTGAATGGGCCTCTGAATAGGCAAAGTTTTGTACACTGGATGCAACTCCTGAAAAGAGGAAGTTACGCACACACACACATAAATATATGCACAAGAAGCATAAAGAAAATACAAAACAATATTTGTATACATGTCGGCAACGTGGCACAGACAAACACCATGAGCTGATCCTCCTATAACTCGCCTGACTCTGCGCTTTCCCGATACTCGATCTTCTGAAGAAATTGTTTTTGGATAGACGGCCCCCAGGTACTCCCAAACCACTAAGCAATGCCGTATCAAATCCAGACCGAAGTTATTTTCTTTTTCAATCCCTAACTTTTGCGTGAACCGCCCTTTGCAGGTTTTCAATTCACTGGGATACCCTTTTTTGCTGAAGTCGCCCTTTTCAGGTTTTCGACTTCGCGGGTGTACATCTTTTCAATTTTATCCCTAACTTTTTCCCGAACCTTTTATTCATTTTTTATGGTTCGCCGGGATGCCCCATTTTTGCCTGGACTCTCTTTTTACTGTCCAGCGGGTCACTTTCAAGCAAAGTATTTTTTAACTGCGTCCGAATTTACAGGAGACATAAAGTCTTCACCATCCATGGTGGATATTAACAAGGCTCCTCCAGAGAAGACTTTCCTGACAACGTAGGGACCATCGTAATTGGGAGTCCACTTGCCCCTGTGATCTGATTGTGGTGGGAGAATCTTTTTCAAAACAAGATCGCCCGGCTGAAAGCTTCGAGGGCAAACATTCTTGTCGTAAGCTTTCTTCATCCGGCTCTGATATAACCGACCGTACGCTAGAGAAGCCAGTCTCTTCTCATCCATTAAGCTGAGCTGATTCAGTCTATCTTTAATCCATTCTTCCTCATCGAGTTGGACATCACGTAAAACCCTCAGGGAAGGAATCTCGACCTCCAACGGTAACACCGCCTCCATCCCGTATACCAATGAGAAAGGGGTTGCCCCGGTTGATGTGCATACCGTCGTACGATAACCGTGCAAAGCGAAAGGTAACATTTCGTGCCAGTCCTTATACGTCACAACCATCTTCTGAACAATCTTCTTTATGTTCTTATTGGCCGCTTGGACAACGCCATTCATCTTGGGCCGGTAAGGAGAAGAGTTGTGATGCTCAATCTTAAAATTCTGACACAACTCTTTCATCATTTTATTATTCAAATTTGAACCGTTGTCGGTGATAATCCGCTCAGGGATTCCATATCTGCAGATAATATCTCGTTTGATAAATCTGGCTACCACTTGTTTGGTCACATTGGCATATGATGCTACTTCCACCCATTTGGTGAAGTAATCGATTGCTACCAAAATGAACCGGTGTCCATTTGATGCTGTAGGCTCGATCTTGCCAATCATGTCAATTCCCCACATTGAGAAAGGCCACGGTGATGACATCACATTCAGAGGACTTGGAGGCACATGGATTTTGTCCGCATAAATATGGCATTTACGACACCTCTTTGCAAACTTGAAACAATCTGTTTCCATAGTTAGCCAATAATAACCTTCCAGCAGCAGTTTTCTCGTCATAGCATGCCCGCCAGCATGTGTACCAAATGTACCCTCATGTATCTCTTCCATGAGAAACTTCGCCTCTTTCTCATCTACACAGCGTAGCAACACCAAGTCGTGGTTTCTTTTGTATAGGACACCGTTCGGATTCAGATAGAAATTGCAAGCCAATATCCTAAGAGTCTTCTGATCTCGACTGGATGCCCCAGCCGGATACTCCTTGTTCTTCAGGAAATTCTGGATGTCAAAGTACCAGGGTTTACCATCGGGAGCTTCGTCAATGGAAAATATGAATGCAGGCCTATCGAGCCGAGAGATAACAATCCGGGGAGCCTCGTTCCAGAAGTTAACTTTATACATTGAAAACAATGTCGCCAGGGTGTTAGCCATTTGATTTTCTGCTCGTGGCACGTGATGCAATTCCACCTTGTCAAAGAAAGGCAACAATCTCCTTGCATAATTCATATAGGGTATCAAATTGGGCTGACGTGTCTCCCATTCTCCTTTAATTTGATTCACCATTAGAGCTGAGTCTCCGTATACATCCAGGTTCTTGATTCGCAAATCAATGGATTCTTCCAGACCCATGATGCAAGCCTCATATTCTGCCTCGTTATTGGTAACGGGAAAAGTCAATCGGGCAGTAAATGGGATGTGCGACCCATGAGGAGTAGTGATAATTGCCCCTATTCCGCTACCATAGGAATTTATAGCTCCGTCAAATATCAACTGCCATTTGGAACCCAACTCTGGTCCTTCGTCCAGCAACGGTTCTTCACAATCCTTCATTTTCAGGTACATGATATCCTCGTCAGGAAAATCAAACCTCATCGATTGGTAGTCCTCAACCGGTTGCTCAGCGAGGTACTCTGATAGAACGCTACCTTTAATAGCCTTTTGAGAAACATATTGAATATCGTATTCGGTCAACACCATCTGCCATCGGGCAATTCTTCCGGAGAGTGCTTGCTTCTCAAACACATATTTGATCGGATCCATCTTTGAAATTAGCATGGTTGTATGATTCAACATGTATTGCCTCAAACGTTTGGCGGCCCAGGCTAGCGCGCAACACGTTTTCTCGAGCATTGAGTATCTGGACTCATAGTCGGTAAACTTCTTACTCAAATAGTAGATCGTATGCTCTTTACGTCCGGTCTCGTCGTGTTGGCCGAGAACACAACCCATACTTTCCTCAAGAACCGTCAAATACATAATCAAAGGTCTCCCGGCCACTGGGGGTATCAAAATAGGAGGTTCCTGCAAGTATTCTTTTATCTTGTCGAACGCCTTTTGACAATTTTCATTCCAGGTCAACACCTGATCCTTTTTCAACAACTTGAATAACGGCTCGTATGTCGCAGTTAGGTGAGATATGAACCGAGCAATGTAGTTCAACCTCCCTAAAAACCCACGCACTTCTTTTTCCGTTTTAGGCGTCGGCATTTCTTGTATTGCTTTTATCTTCGCAGGATCAACCTCTATTCCTTTTTGGCTCACAATAAACCCTAGTAGTTTACCCAATCTCACCCCAAAGGTGCACTTGTTAGGGTTCAGTCTCAACCTGAACTTCCTAAGTCTTTTGAACAGTTTCAGCAGATTAACCAAATGCTCCTCCTCTGTCTAGGATTTGGCAATCATATCATCAACATAAACCTCGATCTCTTTGTGCATCATGTCATGAAAGAGAGTCGTTATAGCACGTTGATATGTTGCCCCAGCGTTCTTCAGTCCGAAGGGCATCACTTTGTAGCAAAATGTTCCCCAGGGAGTAATGAAGGTAGTCTTCTCCATGTCTTCTGGCGCCATTTTGATCTGATTATAGCTTGAGAAGCCATCCATGAAGGAGAATACGGAGAACTGAGCAGTGTTATCAACCAGCACATCAATGTGAGGAAGTGGAAAGTCGTCTTTCGGGCTCGCCCTATTCAAATTACGGTAGTCTACACACATTCGCACTTTACCGTCTTTCTTCGGCACTGGTACTATATTAGCGACCCATGACGGATAAGTTGTAACAGCTAGGAACCCAGCATCCCACTGTTTTTGAACTTCCTCCTTGATTTTCACGGCCATGTCTGGTCTGGTTCTTCTGAGTTTCTGCTTAATAGGCGGACATTCCTCTCGCAACGGCAGACGATGCACAACCATGTCCGTATCCAACCAAGACATATCTTCGTACGACCAAGCAAATATATCACTATACTCTCGCAGTATCTCAATCAACCTTTGCTTGACATCGCTCTGCAGCGCAACCCCTATACGGATATTTCTTACAACTTCATCCGACTCCAAGTTGATAATCTCAATTTCCTCTTGATGAGGCAGAATGATTCTCTCTTCCTGTTTCAACAAACGAGTCAGCTCCTCTGGCAAGTCGCTATCCTCAACAATCTCTTCCTCCGCTTGGAATGCCGGGTGCTCGAAGTCGAAACGAGTCATAGGTGGTTCGTGGAAGGTGTCATCTGAAATATTAGCCCTGCAAAGGAAATGGTTAAATGCTTCAAAACGCAAACAAAGCAAATAACTACGTTGCCATTTATTGTTGAAGTAAAACAAGAAAAACAGGGATCACAATATTTGTATATGAAAAACGCCTTTATTTCATGATTAAAACAGTGCAATACACATAATCAAGTAGCCCTAAGGTAAAATCACTATGCCCCGGGTAGGACATAGGATTATTCAACAATTGACAAAACAAATCATTATTGTTTAAGAGTCACTGGGACAGTTTCCCGGATGGACCAGTTGCAGAGACTTTGTCCTGGCACGCTTGGCTTGATCCGCGCGTCCATATCGCAGTCACTATCTCCGTCTTCAGCATCGAAAATAGCGTTGATTGTCTCAAAGCACACCCCACTTGGCGTAATCGTTATTCGTCCCGTGAACCTGGGCGCTTCTGAAGAGGACGCTGACGACGTCGGTCGACACCCTAGCCCAAACTTGTCATTCTTCACTGGAATCTCCAGTACCTGCCCCCAACCTTTAGTCTCACTAGTCTGCACTAAAGCCTGAGCTTCCTTGTAGGATGACACTGCCACCTTTGGCACTTTGCTGGAACCCTGAGCTTTGTCTTTAATCCGCAACTTTTCGAAGGCTTGACAAGGTGTCTCGTGTATTTCTCCGTCGACCTCAACATATCGGAATGATGATAGGTGACTGACCAAAATGTCCTCCTCCCCGCAAACGGTAACAACACTATCACCCACCATGTACTTCAACTTCTGATGCAATGTGGATGTTACGTCCCCTGCAGCGTGGATCCATGGGCGCCCAAGAAGGCAACTATAAGCTGGATGGATATCCATGATGTAGAATTCGGTATCAAAAATTTCTGGACCCACCTGAAGCGGTAATGTTATTGACCCAAACACTGATCTTTTCGTCCCGTCAAACACCCTCACAACCAAATCGCTGGGCGTGCAAATAATTCCCCGTATGTCCAATTTCATCATGGCTTTATTTGGCAATACGCTCAACGACAATCCAGTATCTACCAATACACGCGACATTACGGTGCCCCGGCATTCCACCGATATATGCAAAGCCATGTTGTGCTCTCGACCCCTGGGTGTTAGATCAAAATCTGTGAACCCCAGGCTATATCCAACATTGACATGTGCCATTATCCCCTCTAACTGATTTACAGAAACTTCTTGAGGCACAAATGACGTATCCAAAATCTTTAGCAAGGCGTTCCGGTGGGCCTCGGAACATAACAACAACGACAGGATAGAAATCTTCGACGACGTCTGCTGTAGGTGTTCAACAATTTTGTAGTCGCTTTTGCGAATCAGTCTCATGAACTCCTCTACGTCCTTGAGTGACGTATCCTTTTCTTTCAACTGAGTAGGCCCGCTTTCATTTACTTTGGCTTTGCCTTTGGCCAATCTCTCTGCTTCTATTTCAGGTGAGGTAAAGATCCTTCCGCTACGGGTCATGCCCGCCGTTCCAACGACATTATCAACAGCCCCAGCTGGCTGGCTATTCACCACAATCTTTTCACCGTTGCAATATGCTTCTAATCCGTATGCCCACGGGACAACTTTCATACTCTCAAAGGGAACAGGCCCTGATTTGGTAATCGTAATAGTTGGTCGCTTGGCGGGCGCCGTTATCGTTATAGTCTTCCTCGGGATCGTCAACATTGCAATATCATTCTGCTTATCACATAATGCCTCCACAGGCTTCTCAACCGCAGTTCGATCAAATTGCAAGGTCCCTTCGTCGATCATGGCCTGAATGCCCTGCTTCAAATCAGTACAACCCTCAGGCTGTGTCCAACACTCTAAACAGTATTCATCACAAACAGAGAATACTCCCCCTCTGAGCAACCTGCTTTTCACCTCACTCAATGGTGTCTTTAGTTCGTTAACATCCATCGCCAAGTTCAAATTTTCTTCTGTCAAGATAGCATTTGCCCCATGATTAGGCATAGGCTGTTGTACAATATTGGGCCCCACCTGGCCAAAGTTGATGGCTTTACTGTCCAACAAGTCTTGAACTTTATGCTTGAAAGCATGGCAAGATTCTACATCATGTCCGGGCGCCCCGGAATGGAATTCGCAATGCTTACTAGCGTCATACCCATAAGGAAGTGTCGGTTCTGTAGGCGGTTCCAATGTTCTTTTCTCAACCAAATTCAACACCAGCAGTGTCTGAAGAAGCTCTGCATATGTCGACGGAGGCTTATCAAATACCCTCTTCGGCTTTACATTCTGAAACCTTCTCTGACCCTGATTCTGCCTTTGCTGCTGCTGTGGTTGTTGTTGCAGCTGTTGTGGTTGGACTGGAATAGTAACACTGGCTATTTGTTGAGGTTGAATGTACTGATTTCTGCCTCTGCCCCGGCCTCTGCCACCAAATACAGTGCTGGTATCACCCTGTCGTCTTCCACCAAATGCTTTTCTCGCACCCCCAGCTGGAGTAGATTCACCTGCCTGAATCTTTCCAATTTTAATTCCATTTTCGATCCTTTCTCCCATAAGGATCATATCAGAGAAGCTACCCATTGAAACATTGAGTAACTTGTCATAGTACATTCCTGTAAATGTCCCCACAAACATATCATTCATCTCCCTTTCAACCAAAGGAGGGTGCACCCGAGCTGCCATATCGCGCCACCGCTGCGTGTACTCTTTGAAACTTTCACCACTTTTCTGCGACAGACTCTGCAACTGAACTCTGTTTGGTGCCAGATCGCTGTTATATTTGTAATGCATAACGAAAGCATCAGCCAACTGCTTCCAGCTTCTAATCTGAGTGGGCTCCAGTCCCATGTACCATTCCAATGATGGTCCCGATAAGCTATCTTGAAAGAAATGCATGAGCATCCTTTCATCATTGGAATATGCAGACATCCTTCTATAATAAGAACGCACATGGACCTTTGGGCAGGTATCCCCTTTGTATTTGTCGAATGTTGGAGCCTTGAATTTTAATGGCACCCTCAGCCCTGGTACCAACCCCATAGTAGTCATATCTAACCCAGCGGAGTTCTGATTAACCACACCTTTCATCTGCTCTTCTAGCATTCTGATCCTCTGAACAGGGTCAATGGGGCCCTCAGGTCCCATACCTTTTCCTGAAAATGCGTCATCCTGGTGATCCACATTCCAGTCATTGCCATACCCATCCTAACCCATGTTACGGCCAAATCCTTGTTGATTGAACACAGGACCCTGTCCTCGGTTTCCGAACCCTTGAATGACCCCAGCAGGTCCAAAACCATTGTTGAAAGGAAATACTCCAGCGCCGTTGTTAATCACATTATCGAATCCACCATTACCGTAGCCATACCCCTGATTGTTGCCGTAACCGTCATTATCAAAGCCTTGATTGTTGAACCCGAAGTTCCCGTCCTGATTGACTTTTCCATACCCATTGTTTCCAAAGCCAACATTGTCACCGAATCCTTGATTGGCGTCCCCAGTGTTGCCATTGTTGTTAATAACATGCCCATCACCACCATTTCCAGTATTGCCATTACCAGCGCCAGCACCTGCACCAGTACCAGTGTTTCCGTTGATAGTCACAACAGGTGGAGTAACAACTGTCGATATCTCATCCTCCCGGCGAGGAGTTTCAATAGAATTGTGGTCAGTATTGCCATTTCTGTTTGTCCGCGTCAGCAGCGGCTGCACCAAGGTCTGAAGATTCTCTTGACCCTTGGTCATATTCTCCATAGCTTGCATGAACAGAGTCAGCTTCTCACGAATTTCCTGCATCTCGACTTGAACTTGATCCATTATCTTCTTGCAGTTGTTTCGGGTTGAGTAGCGGTGGACTCTTTGCTCGTCAATCCTGAAAAACCTGTGAGATGCAGGAAATAAGATATAGATTCAACAAGTAACTGACAATGCAAAAATGAATATGCAGATGCAATATGTGTCTATGCGTTAGGGAGGTCAACCCCTGATTCTAGTGCCAAAGTGCCAGTGCAGTGACAGTGAAGTGAAGTGCTAAGAAGCCTGGATCTACTCATGGGAAAAACATCTCATATATTGCTGCGAAGAGCCCATCAAGTCAGAAATACAATATCACTGAGTGTATAATAACAAGAAGGCATGACCTCAACCAACAATCCTGGTGATGGCCAGCGCAATGCAAATAAAGCATATACATCAGTACATAAAGTAATCAAGTGCGACCATATGCTCGATACTCCTCTAACAATCTCTTAGTCTTGGGATGATCCGGCTGGGAAAGCAACCCTTCGACGAGCGAGTCTCTTTGCCTGATAACACGCTGGAGATCCCCAATGGATTCCTCCTAAACACCTTCTCCAAAGCACTCCTCTAGCTTCCGCTTCTGGGATGCAGACTCCTTCTTGCGCTTGACAACTTTGTTCAAAGCATTCTATACGTCATGTCTCCGCATAACCTCTTCTTCAAACTTTTTCTGGCTAGCTTTCAACTGATCTTCCAGTTCAGAGATCTGCAGCTTCAGTTTATCTTCTCTTTCTTTGTTACTGGTCAGTGTAGCATTCCAAGTTTTGTTGAATGTGGAGATCTCCCGGTAGGCTATATCAAGTGCCTTCTTCTTAGACTCCAGCATGTCATGAGAGCTCTTGAAATCTATCCCCAAACGTTCACGCTTCTTTCGTTGTTCAGTCAGTTCTGTGCCTAACTGGTTCACCAGCTCCATTTGATGCTTGAAGGAATATACGACTTCATTCCTTTTGTTCCTGAGTTGCACTAGCTCTTCTTCCAACTTCTCGTTGGCTTTCAACAGCTCTTCTTTCTCCTTCACGACCTGTTCATATCTCTCAATAGACACAGTAATTGGCTCCTCAATCACGAGGGGAGCAGGAGGTAATACTGCAGGAAACGGCATCAGCGCCTGCTTTGCCCTATCTTTGATCCAGACTTGGTACGGAGGATAGGCTTGACTATCATTCTTACCCAACAACAGCTTCCCCTTCTTGCAGACATTATTCCAAGCATGCTGAAGCTTGGACAATAACTCTCCACTCAGATTACCTGTGAAGTACAGAGATTCCTGCACTTCCTCCTCTTTTGGCGGGCTTTTCAAAGCATAACCGAATTGCCTGATCAACAATGAAGGATTGTAGTTAATGCACCCTTTCCTCCCAATCAAAGGAACATTAGGATATCCTGTGCAGCTGTAGATAATCTTAGATCCCAGTAAATCCCTATTGAACCAGACAACATCTTCTGAAGAAAGCCCCATCAGACACTCAGACCATTCCATTGTAGCTGCAGACTCAGCAAAGATACCCTTCTTGGGCAGGTGACTATCAAACCACATATACAGCAAAGGCACACAACAAGAGATGTTCTTGCCCCTCCTATTCTCGTTCTTATAATGCAGTGAGTGATAGAAATCTCCAATCAGAGTAGGCACAGGATTGCCTGAAGCAAATATATAGAATGCATCCAAATCAACAAAGTCAGGCAAATTAGGGAACAATACAATGCCATAGATACACAAAGCAAGGATAGCATTAAACACAGTCCAACATCCACTCTTGGCATACTCTTGTGCTTTCCCAACCAAGAACTTGAGAGAAAGCCCATAAACTCCATTCCACGAGGTTAACAGCAACTCTGAGGAGTCTAAATGCAAAGCAATAGCCAAATCCTCCAGCTTGGGCTCAGCACCCATATGAATGAAGGGTACCCTGTTCTGAATGGTTAACTCCAAGATCTCAGCATATTCCTCCATGGTCGGAGCCAGAATGAAGTCAGGGAAAGTAAAACACCTCAGTGGGGGATCATAGAACTGCATCAGCGCTTACAATCCGTTCAGGTCATACGTGGATGGTTTACAAACCAACCTAAGCAGTTTCCCATAACTCTTCCTGAAGCTTCTCTTCACATCATCATCAGCTAAGGATATCAAACCAAGCAGAGAAGAAACATCCGGAGTAGGCAACTTGTAAGCCACAATCTTCTTCAGAGTATCCATAATAGCAGACAGAAATCCGGGCAACTAGAATCAGAAGGTATGAAATGCACCTGCAGCACAAACACACGTTAATGATATGCAAAATGAGTATGCAACAATGCAATATGCAAACAAGCAACAGGGATCAAGTGATATATTGCTGAAGAGATCCATCCACATCTGTCTCAACAGACCTGTAATACTGCTCAAACCTGGTCTCAACACACCCAAAACAATGCTCCACTCTGGTCTCAACAGACCCATAACACTGTTCTGATGAAGAACCCAAGTAACCATACATACTGATCCAATATCAAGAAGACCGGGTAGTCTGGAGGTCAAGTTTCCTGCATGCCCCAATCCCTCTCACATGTAGGTGTCCTATCAATTGACACAAGGTACGGCATCCTATGCGGTCGTCGGCGTCACAGACTTTCAAGACTGATGATACGATACCCAGAAGGTGTGGCATCATCATGTCTTGAAGAGGCCTCACTTAGCCAACTTCCAATTGATCGGTCCCCAGAGTCGACAGTCCAACTAACCAACAACCCCCTCAACCAGATGAACCTCGTCCGATCGTGAATTTTGCGGGACACTAGTACATGCAAAGCATGCACGCGCCCACTACTTTCCACAACTAATTCTAGGTGCACTCAAGCCCAGGTCCGGCTTATCTCTCAGTCTAATCCCCTACCCAGCTCAACAACAATAATATAATGCTGAAAGTAAATACAGAAAGGTAAATATATACAAAACCCACGACGGGAAAACAAGCGCTAGGATTGACTCGCGTAGGGAACCGTTGGAGTCCCCAGTAGAGTCGCCAGCTGTCGCTACTGCGAAAATCGGCGCCGGCTATGACAGAAGAGTCACCACCGTGTGTTATTTATCCTAAAGGAGGGAAAGGAAACTCTCAGAGTAAACCTAACGCAAAACGGGAAAGGAATGGTCATTGCAACCAAATCCTGGATTCGGGAGTCGGTTACGCAAGGGGAAGGTATTAGCACCCCTTACGTCCGCCGTACTCGACGGGATCCACGCTTGTTTTCTTGTACGGATGGTTATTCTATCTACACTAAAGGTCTTGGTTAAAAATAAAAGAAGAGAGAAAAGAGACTCGATAGAGCTTCGCCGCTCTATGCCTACGTATTCCCTCGTGCAATGGGAAAGTCAGAGTCTACGTAGTTCGGCTAACTACGGGTTAAGGTGGGAAGGTTGCTCGCTAGGATACGGCATCCTATGCCTACGTACTTTCATACAACATGAAAGATCAGAGCAAACGTAGTTCGGGATACAGAAGACACAAGCTTGTCTGACTGTTTTTTATTACCTTCAAAAAGGGTTTTTCTTGATTAAGAGTCCAAGAGGACAAAATGACACTTTGATGTTTGTTTTGAATCTTTTACGAAAGAAGTGTTTTTTTGGTTTGTTTGCAATCTCTGACGCACTAGAGACTATGATTTGGGAGTGACTACGTCGCGTGTCACCCAAAGGGTACCACACTAAGCAGCCAGACTACTGGAAAGAAGCTCTCCAGCAACCCTTTCTCAAATAGCTTAAGGCTCGTAACGTACGACATCGATTAACCTTATTACGGTATTTTTGAGTTGTTTTAAGATGAGAAGAGAAAGAAGCTCTAAAAAACCTAGGGTTGAAAAGGGGATAAAAACTAACCTAATGTTGTCATGCATGGATAAGAATCCTAATGTCTGTCATAATTCCCTCCTGCATAGAGGAAATCAGAGATCCTAGGGGATAAACAGAAAAGAAAGCAAGCAAATACAGTAAAATGCATGCAATGCAGCAATACAAGCGAGGCAAGGGAGTCCTGCTCTACCTCGAACCTGGGAAAACAACAGGCAAAGTGAATCAACATTCACTTCAAACCTTAAGGGGGAAAGCTGTACAAGCCAACAAACAATACAGAAAACAAAAACCAAAGCAGAGGAGGCAGCCCAAGCAGCAGCATCAAGCTCCTACAGTTGACAGCACAAGCAGCAGCTCTGACAACAACAGTTGGCTAAACAGCAAAAAGTTGACAGCAACAACCTTCATCTTCATGAATAGCTTCAACAAACAAACTTCAACAAGCTTTTATCTTCACACTCAACATACTTCAACAAGCTTTAACAAACACCTAGCTTTGACCAGTAAACAACTTCATCAAGCAAGCAACTTCAACAAGCAAACAGCTTCATCAAGCAAGCAGCTTCAACAAGCAAACAGCTTCAACAATCAATTCGCTTCAACAAGCAACACTCCTAGCTTCAACAAGCTTCTAGCTTCAACAAGCAGCAAAACCCTAGCTTCAACAAGCAGCAAAACCCTAGCTTCAACAAGCAACCTCCAAGGGAGAGTCAATTAACAAGATCAGGTTGAAATGTTAAGTAATTTCATGACAACCAAGGGAAGTCATTAAGATCTTAATCACTATAATAGGAAGGCATCCTCAAAGTTCTACTCTTAAAGCATGCCACTCATCCCTCCAAAGGAGAGATATGACTTCTTCAAGAGGATTTTATGTCATTGGATTGAATGGAGATGAACAATATACTCCATGTTTGAAGAAACAAGCAAAACTAATCTCATGCTCTTCCTAAAACCCTAGTTTTCCTAAGCTCCTGACAAGCACTCCACCAAATGAGAAATTCTTCATGTCCAAGCTCCTTCAAGCTCTCCAAAGCATAATCAAGTTGTCTTCATCTTCATCCAAGCACAAGAGCACCACCACTTATTCTAAAGGGGAACTATTGAGTTAAACTAGTCAAGTTAGTGTGTTAGAGACACCTAAATGTTAGTCTTAAAACTAATTCTAATTAAAATACCAAAAGTGATTGTAAAATCCTATAAAAAATTCTAAGGGTTCCTAAATCTCTTAAGAATCACTCCATACAAAAACCAGGGGGTTAACCATTCATTAAGACCTAAAACTATGTCCTAAACCTAAGGGTACTATCTTAAAACCCTAATTCTACAACACCTAATGTTCAATATTCAAAACAACCTAAAATCATCTCACAAAAATATGAGAAAATTACTAGGGGTACATGAATTTCTAAGCTACATAACCCAAAAAGAATCACCTAAAAATTCCATACCAATCTCCCATACTAAAATCAGCAAGATCACATATCAACCATGTTCAAAATAAAAGCAATTAAAATACAAAAAATGTAATTAAATTCTAAAATGCATGAATTATTAAACTATTAATCCTATAAAATTCTAGACTCTTTAAGGAGTCAGGGGAAAAAATCTAGCTTAAAAATGTTAATTTCCCTATTTATTGTGAATTTAATCCTAAACTATATGCAAACATAAAAAATAAAAGAAATTAAAGAAAATTAATAGATGCGCGTGACAAATAGCAATTGGATCATGTTATAAACCCAGGTTGGGCCCAACGGGGGGTGCGCGTAGCAAGCGAAAATCTAAGCCCAAACCAACTAAGAACAAATCAGGAAAATGAATGGAAAATGGAAAAAACCTCGTGATGAATAGCAACTGTTTTACGTGTGTTTTCTCATTGGGCCTTAGTGCAGGGTGTGGTTAGCAATGAAATGATTAAGCCCAAAACAAAACTTAAATGAAACGGTGAGTTTTGATAAAACTCAATCTCTTCAGAATGTGAAACACGATCGTGGCCTTTGGATTTGGTTCTCAGTCAAGGTCAATGCATGATCCAACATCCAATAAGTCATCTTCTCCAAAATTCAAATAAGAGAGGGAATGAACAGGATGGTGGCCAGAGTTACAGAGCCATCGTTGTCTCCGGCCAGGCATGTCCAAAAGTGCATCAAGCAAGCCAACTAAATACCCTATCTCACTCGTTTTTTCTCACTGAATCCAAATATCCATTCCAAATTTATTGATTCTTGCTCTATCTTAAAAACCGATCCACAGTTCAGAAAATCCTCAAATCTTGAATGTCACGATTCTTAAAATTAAAGATCCTAAACTCATATACACCTCTCACTGATCAAAACCTGCTATTCAAACATGCTTAACTCATCAAGAACCAAGAGTTCTACTCCTCAACAGAAATGGTGATGCACCTAATTTGGTCTCTAATCATTCCAATTTTGGACGGAAATCCATCCTATCCTCATCACTAACCTAACCATATATCAAAACCTAAGCAATTCACCACCAATTATGCTGAAAATTGAAAGTTGCAAACCTGGTTTAATGTGATGAACAGATGATGATATTGCTCGATCCAAGCTTCAATTCTTTCCAGATTCACTCAAGAACACTTCCCCAAGCTTCTGAAACAAGCAATTTGCCTTGAATCTTCACCAATTGCAAAACACGATTCTTGATGCAGATGAAGAAATTCCAATGGCTTCCTCTGATTCCTTGCTCAATCCTTGCCAAAAAATGATCTGAATCAGTTGCATACAATATATAGAGTGTGATGGAAACCTCTAGAACTTTTTGTAACAACCAAATGAGATTTTGAATTTCTCATTCTCTTCCAATTTCTCATATGCAAGTGTCATGAATTGCTATGCTCCCAGCCTGATTCCCTTTGAATTTCTCTCCTCATGACATTTTGAATTGAATGGGAATGATATCTTCCTTGTTTTTGATCCCATGGTGTGTGGTTGAAATGTTGCTTCATCCTTAAGTTACAAAAGGGAAGCATGTGAAAATGACCTCAAATCCAAAAAGTAACATTTCCAATCTTCTCAAAACGGTAATTCTGATAAAAATGACCTATAACATGAGCTTGTCTGGCCACAAAACAATTTTCCCCAAATTTTGGCCTTTTAATACTTTTAATTTCTTCCTTTTCAAAGCCATCCCAAATGAATTTGTGTTACAAGCCAAGAAAAACTCTCATGACCACTTGGTTGCACTCAAAACATCATTTTGAACAAGTTTCATGTTGAACAATTTTCCATTTGAAGCTTGCAAGTTGGAGTTATGGACCTATGATCATAAATGACCTATAATCACCAATACCCAAAATACCCCTGGCTTGCCAAGATCATAACTTGAGTTCTACAAATCCTATCAAGGACTTCTAGTACTCTATGGAAACCTAAGATTATGAGGAACAACTCTCATGTTGGCCAAGAATCCATTTGAAAACCCCTTGAATGGAAAAAGTTGCTTAGAAGTCAAGTGACTTTCACATATAAATTTCATAGTCATCTGATGACCTGTAACTTGCAAGAACCATAACTTGAGTTCTATAAATCCTCTTGTGGACTTCTAGTACTCAAATTAAATTTAATGAGATGCGCTATAAGTTTCATGTTGGCCAAAGATCCATTTGAAACTTTTATCTTGACTTATGTGGCTTTGAAGTTAGGCACTAAACAGGGGATTTTACACTGAAACCCTAATTTAGCAACTTCCCACATCCTTGATTCTTCTTTGCTTAACCTTGGCACAACACCACACATGTATCAACATACCAATCCATGAACCCCATGACTTCAAAGTAGGCTTTTATGCTCTCCAATTACTCAATTGACCTAGGATTGACCCAGATGAAACCCTAGTTGACTGCACCTCAACTGTGGCTCTTGCACTTGAATCAATGACTTGTCTCAGCTCCAATAGGCCCTCTAGGCATCCCATGAGACCCATACACATCTCAGATTCACATCCCATGTTCCACATCCCACTGATGATACTCAATATTCCTCAAGATAGGAGCAAAACCCACATGTAGGCACTCAAACTTCTCAAGACTTCAAATCACTTCTTGATGGCTTGGATGATCTCTCAAACTTGGATAAGACCTCTTGCTAGGCTTCTTCTGATAAGAATCACACTTGAACCCCTGTTGGATGAGTGATATACTATGATATGCAAATGATTAGAACTATGTGAATGATGTAACTATGCAAATGAAATGCAATGAAACATAAATCGGGCAAGAAAATTGAGCAAATTTTGGGGTGCAACAATAGCTATGGAGTCTGATTGTTTCAAACACGCCAAGAAATGTCATAAATGCCAGATTTATGTTGATAAATTGCACGCGCCACCGGCTCCTTTGAATGTGTTATCTTCTCCTTGGCCATTTTCTACATGGGCATTTATATGATCGGGAAGATGAGCTGACCGCTTCCAACGAACATCATTTTATCCTGGTTGCCATTGACTATTTTACCAGGTGGGTAGAAGCAACATCATTCGCTAATGTTATCAGATAGGTAGCCGCTTGTTTCATAAAGAAGGACATCAACTGTCGTTCTAGAGTCCCCAAGAGAGTCATTATTGATAATGGTTTGAATTTGAATAAAAGATGATGAAGGAGCTATGCCAAAACTTCAAAATTGAACATCACAACTCTTCTCCATATCGTCCGAAGATGACTGGTGATGTTGAGGAAGCTAATAAGAACATTAAGAATATGGTACAGAAGATGGTCGTGGCATATAAAGATTGTCATGAGATGTTTCCATTTTCTTTGCATGGTTATTATACTATGATGCGTACGTCGACAGAGGAAACTCCTTTTTTATTGATGTATGGTATGGAAGCAGTCCTACCATTGGAAGTTGAGATTCCTTCTTTATAAATTTTGACAGATGTAAAGCTTGATGAAGCTGACTGGGTACGGACCAGATTGAATCAACTGAACCTCATTGAAGAGAAAAGACTGGCAACCATTGCACATGGTCGGTTATATCAAAGCAGTATGAAGAAGGCCTTTTATTAGAAAGTGTGCCCTCAGTGTTTTCAGAATGGTGAATTAGTTTTTGATAAGGATCTTTCCTCCTCAGACTGATCGCAGGGGAAAATGGACTTTGAATTATGAAGGACCATATGTTGTAAGAAAGGTTTTCTCTAGTGGAGCCTTGTTCCTTTCAACTATGGATGGTGAAGATTTTACCTCCCATGTGAACATAGACGCAGACAAAAAATACTTGGCATAAAAGAGACCCGTTAGACCACAAAAAGAGAAGGTCCAGGCATAAAAGGGAATCCTAGTGAATCACAAAAGGAAAAGGTTCGGGCAAAACTTAGGGATAAAATAAAAGAAAAGAATTGAATAAACCCGCAAAGTTGAACCTAAATAAGTAACTTTGGCAAAAATGGGTATTTTGGTGGATTCAAAACTCGAAAGAGTGATCTAGGCAAAAGTTAGAGATTTAAAAGCGAGAGGCTAGGGTTTGCGTTCAATCTGTGAACTCATCTCAACTCATGGAAATTCTGAAGGATAGGAATCAACCCAATTAGTATTTTCAGAAGGCAAGGTATTCAAAGGGTCGAAGACACATGGGTCACAACCGAATCAAAACTTGATGGAAATATATTTCCACCTTTCCATACTGTGTATTTTCTCTTTACTTTTGTGCAATTACCTCTTTCTAGGAATTGCCTCTTAATGTAACTACCTATTTATTGGCTATCAATCAATAAAATTTCACTTCATTCAAAACTTGTCCATTTTTTTTTACTTTACTGTTTTGTTTGCGAAAACGTCTGATATTTTGGTAAACATTGCATGTGAAAACATTAAAGCTTTGCAGAACGTGTTAAAAAACATTGGAAATTGCTTAAATTTCGAGTTTTGTGGATGGTAACCGAGGTTGCCTTGTTACACATAAAAGATTTCTTTTGTTGTTATGTGTTTGTATGATGGCTAAAATTTTGTCATCCTCATCAAAACGCTATAAGGATTGATTATTCTCCCCAGTAAGAGTCCAGAAGTTCACTTCCCCAGACAGGATAGTAGTGTTTTGTTTGTGCTTCCTGAGCATGTTTGCATCTCCAACAATGGTGTTTCCTTATCCCAAGCAGAGTAAGGGTACAAGATAATTCCCCAACAGAGGAGTGATCTCAGTATTATCCCCTAGCAGGGTTGGCATCATTAATTATTCTCCCTAAGCAGAGTTGGTTGTTGATTTCCTCAACAAATGTAAACCAGTGGTGATTCATATCCCCTGTAGGTTCAAAGCCCAATTGTCATTGGCATCTTTCTTCATCAGATTCAAAGGAATGTTTCCCCAACAGTTGTCTGTTGTTCCTACTTTCCGATAGAGTGGAAGCTCAGTGGGTCTTCTTCAGCAGAGGTTGCGACCTGGAAGGCAGTTCAGTTTGTCTTTCCCAACGGAGTTTGTTTTTGGTTTTTTCAGCACTTTTCCCAGTGGAGTGTCTCTTGCATATCATAAGCATCATTACATTGCATCCTCAAAATGTGTAGCATTTTCATTTCGTATGGAGCATTATGCCATAGAAAAATTCAAGCATATGCATTCGAAGCATAAGTCAGGTTTGATTTCCCTTCGCCACTTCTTTCCCCGGCAGAAATTGGCATAATTCAGGAGATATCGTTTAACTTTATATCCCAAGCAGTGGATTTTTTCATCCTACTTGTGTTTCCTTCCAAAGGAATTTTTCTTATGTTCCCTTGCAGTGTTACTATCTATACTTCTCTTTTCCCCAGCGAAGTCCTCTTCTCTTTACTTTAGGTCATAAGTTTGCTGACTAAACTTCCTGTCAATTGTTGTATCCCAACTTTTGGTTGGTATCCTTTGTTATCCCAACTTTTGGTTGGTATCCTTTATTATTCCAACTTTTGGTTGGTATCCTTTATTGTATACCAACTTTTGGTTGGTATTATTGGTTGTATCTCAACTTTTGGTTGGTATTCTTGGTTATATCCCAACTTTTGGTTGGTATCCTTTGTTGCATCCCAACTTTTGGTTGGTATTCTTGGTTGTATCCCAACTTTTGGTTGGTATTCTTGGTTATATCCCAACTTTTGGTTGGTATCCTTTGTTGCATCCCAACTTTTTGTTAATATTCTTGGTTATGTCTAAACTTTTGGTTAGTATCCTTTGTTGCATCCCAACTTTTGGTTGGTATTCTTGGGTGTATCCTAACTTTTGGTTGGTATACTTTGTTGCATTCCAACTTTTGGTTGGTATTCTTAGTTATATCCCAACTTTTGGTTGGTATCCTTTGTTGCATCCCAACTTTTGGTTGGTATTATTGGTTTCATCCCAACTTTTGGTTGGTACTCTTGGTTGTATCCCAACTTTTGGTTGGTAACCTTTGTTGCATTCCAACTTTTTGTTGGTATTTTTAGTTGTATCCCAAATTTTGGTTGCTATCCTCATTCTGTTTGAATTCCAACTTTTAGTTAGTACCCTATGATGTGAGTCCGCCTTCGGCCAACATTCTATCTGAATTCCAACTTTTGGTTGGCATCTTTTGGTTGTGAATTCTCCTTTGGTCGGAAAACCTTTGTTAAATTGATGTGAGTCCTCCTTCGACCGAGATTCCTTTTAAGTCCACCTTCGACTGGAACCTTATCCAATTGTACTTGTTTGTTCTCTCCCCACATAGTGCAAATTTCATGGTACTTTTTGTATTCAATCCCCTTCTACCTTGAATGTCTGAACTCAGTTACCTTTCACACTTTCAGATCCAAGACGATTAAATAGTGGCAATTGTAGCACCCCAAAATTTTCCCTCTTATTTCTTACCATAACCGACTTATGCTTCTTTCATTTGCATTATCATTAATCATACCATGGCATTGATGCTTGAAACATGGGATCGAGTTGTTTCTATGGCTCAGGACTTCCTTTTATTCTAAGTTTTTAAGCAGCAAGCATCAGAGGCTCTGATATTTAGTTTCCTCGATGATTTGGTACCGAACCAGGTTTTTTCAGTAGGATATTTCGAGTGCAAGGGGGCATTCACAACTTATTTCATGTATTATTTAGGTGGAATGTCAAATGATAAGTTTCAAAGGTAAAAATATGCTCAGAACAAGTGGCAACGGTCAATTCTCCAAGTTTCCCTCCTTTTGGCGCTAAATTTGAATTTTTCAATGGGTTAATTGATTAACCATTTGTAAGGCAAAAGTGGTTAATCGATTAACATAAGTAAATTTTTCCCAGATAGTTCAAATTTTAGCACTGCAGTAGTTGCAATCCCACTTTGATCACTTAAATCCATATTTGCATCAGTAGAAGGATCTAAAGTGCCTCCAAAATTTGATTCATTTTTCAAATTAATTTCACTTCCCTCCAAAAATTCAAATAATTCCATTCCTAATCCCAAACCAAAAATTCTAACCCGCACTCCAAACCTCATTTTTATTCCAAAACTAAAGCTTATTTAAGCTAATTTGCTCCAAACCTCACATAACTTCACTCATTTTTCTGATTTCACTAAACTTCTCATTCCAATTCTCTTAACTTGCTCTCACTTTTTTATCTCATTCTGAAACCCTCACAAACGTTCCATAACCAAAAGCTTCATAAATTGTGCATTGCACTTTGTGAATTCTTGAGCTAAACCCCCACTACATCATCTTCCATTTTTCTAATTTCACTAAACTTCTCATTCCAATTCTCTCAACTTGCTCTCACTTTTTTTTCTTTCATTCCAAAACCCTCGCAAAAGTTCCATAACCAAAAGCTTCATAAACTGTGCATTGCAATTTGTGAATTCTTGAGCTAAACCCCCACTACATCATCTTCCATTTTTCAATTCTGAAGTTGCAACTTATTTGGATCTTGATCAAGTTTTGGAATCACTTCTTGAAGAGCTTTTTGCTTATTTTTGGATTATTGCTTGAATCTTCAATTTTTCTTGTTAAAGTTTCATAAATATCTTGTTTTCTTGCCTTGATTAATCATTTTCAGTTTGGCAACATTCACCAAAGCAAATCACGGCTTTGTAGGTTGGTAATTTTCAGATCTAGCTTTGATTTGGCTTAATTTTGCATTTCACAATGTAGATCCATTGATTTTTTATGTGAATTGGTCCATTGATTTATTTAATTGTTGATCATGTTGTTTGATGGATTCAATTGGTGTTTGATTACTGATATATGGTGTGATTTTCGTGTACAATTTCATACCTATTCATGTGGATGATTAGATAATTGTTTTGCTGTTGAAAGTGCTTATGAAATGTTATATTTTAACTTGTGGTGCAGTGTTATTCGATGGACCAGTTGCAAGGCAAAATTGGTTAATCGAATAACTAGTCTGTTTTAGGTGTTTTTGCTGATTTTCAAAGGGTTAATCGATTAACCATTTTTGCCTTGCAAATGGTTAATCGATTAACACTGATACAGAATTTAATTTTTGTGCATTTTCAAGCTTGTTTTGATTTCTTTACTTTTAAACCTCATGGATTGATATGATGCATATTTGTGGATTGTTCTTGAGTTGTTTCACCTTACTCTACAGTATGAATGCGATTCTTCGACACGCGACGCATTGATTTTCATGATGCATGTTCATGACTAGTTGTGAGGCATTCTTGATGCATTTTTCGTGTGGGCTGCTTGTTAATACTTGTTGGCTTGCTCTTGATGCTAATTTTGCTTGATTCATAATACATGCTCATGTTTTCTTTGATTATGCAAATGCCTGTTTGTTTGAGATGCTTGATTGTTGATGAATATTCATGTTGTTCTTAATGAATGCTCAAGTGTGCAATGTGGTTGAAACTTTCTCATGCCTAATTATTGATACATGTTCATCAATTGATCTTACTTGATACATGTTCATACTTCATCCTGTCAATTCATGTGCATTTGTTTAAATGTGGAAGCATGCTTTCGTTCATTTCTTTTTGATGCATGTTTATGCTTGGTTGTCGAACATGTTCATTGTTGATTGTTTAATCTTTGATGCATACTTAACTTGATGTTATGATGTCACATGTTCATCTATGCTTGATGCTTATTTTATGCATTGCATACTGTTGTATACACTGCTGGTGTGTTGAATATGTACTGTAAATGTATTCATTTTGTTCGGCTGCATTTTACATCTGTTCTATTTTGGAAATGCATGATGTTAAATGTTGTATCTTTTCTTTGCTGGATTTTATCGTTGTGGTGAGCCGAAATGTTGTTGTTGCTTCTGTTTTTTGTTTATTTTCTTTGTTTTGGTTTTCTTTTGCATGTTCTCTTAAGGCCTCCTAGTCCAACTTACTTTTTGATTAAGCTTGGAGTAGGATAGATATTAGGTGCTAATCCATGCATAATAACATTAGGATAGTCTCCCTAACCTCAAACTTAGGTCCATCTTTTCATGCTAACATTAGGATAAAGATTCCTTTCGCATCCCAACCTTAGGACCACTTTGCTTGAGAATGTTAGGACCGAGTTCCCCTTAGACCTTCCGTGTGTCTGTATCTTCTTTCTCAAAACAAAATTAAAACACTTAATAAATATGATGAGTATTGTGCACCACGAGCTTTAAGTATATGGGTAATGATGAGTGGGGACTCTCTCTTTACTTCTTCTAGAGTGTTTAGCATACGTTCCATTTGTGGGCATTCTTGCGACGTATTCGCTTCTATGTCATAGACTTTAGTGCAATACACATCTCAAATAAAGTCAATTCACTTCTGTTAAAACTCTTCAAACAAATTGAAAGCATTTTACCCTTCAGGATTGTTTGTCAAACTTTTTTCAGTATGGGCATGTTATTTCTGTTCCACCACAAACAGGAATCGACCCTAACTGCTAGAACGTAAACTTAGCATCGCTCGTAAAAAATACATAAAAACTTGTAGGTCGGACTACGAGTGCTCTGACTTCCTCATTCTATTCCAAATCAGGATACGTAGGTATAAGAAGGCGAAGTCTTGACGAGCAACCTTCCCCCCTTTCACTGGTAGTCCTCCGAACTACCTTAACTATGAATTTCCCATTGCACGGGGGAATACGTAGGCCTAGGACGGCGAAGTCCTATCGAGTCTCCTTTTTTATTTTTTCCTTTTCGTCTTTGTTTTCGTTAGCAGTAGGCTTTAAATAAACACACCCTTTGATTATAACAACAAGAGTAGATCCCGTTGAGTACAACAGACGCGAGGGGTGCTAACACCTTCCTCTCGCGTAATCGACTCCCGAACCCAGGATTTAGTTGTGAGACCATGTCTTTTCCTTTTTGAGGTTTTCTTTAATCGTTTCCTTTCCCCTGTCGAGATAAATAACGTGGCAACTCTTCTGTTTTTCCGCCGGTTGTTTTTTGTAGTTGCGACACTTGGTGGTTCCTCAATCTTTACAACAATAAGTGGAAGTCTCTTTCGAGAAGCTTATCCATTCTTGGTTGTTCCTTAATCTTTACAACGATAAGTGAAAGTCTCTTTTGAGAAGCTTATTTGTTATTGGTGGGTCTTCAACCTTTTGTAATTATAAATATCTTATCCCTTGGAAATCCGTCAAAGGAGTCTTGTTGAAGACCTTACAAGTGGTTTCTCTTTATTTGAGATATCCCTTTACAAGGACTTTACTACAATTGGTGATGATTCTCCCAACAAGTCCATTACCCAATTTGCTTCTGCCAAATGGCATCTCTTCGAGAAGTTTGATGAAGATCTTGATTATCTTTCTCTTTATTTGAGAAGATGTATTTACAAATCAACTAGCTTGCATCTCTTTTGAGATCACTAGTAAAGCTTCCTAATCTCCAATAAGGTTGTGAATCCCTATTGAAACATAAGCTGAAAACACTCTTAATTTGACCTGTGGATCATGAATTTCCCCAGTATACATCACATGATACATGTTTACTGATGTTGAGAATTTATTCCTCAATGGAGTCATTCTTTGTACCCACTGAAGTTACCTTTTTCCCCCAGTAAGTTGCCTTGGCTCCATACCTCCCCAAGTGAAGTGGATGTATATTTCCCAGTGAACCTTGGACTCCTCTATTCCCCGGTGTTTCCTATGACTATTTTCTTCCCCAGCAAAGTGGATATGTTCATCTATTCCCCATTGAGTCTCCAGATTCCTTTTCTCTCTGCAAAGTCAGCTTTTTCATATCATGAGCATATGCATCATGTCATATCATGTGAATTTAGCATTAATCCTAGTATTTGTTGGTTGTGGCCCCTTTGACCTTAAGTTTGGTTTTTACTAACATCTTTGTTGAGATCTTTGGTCATCATCAGGTTCCTGTCCAAGTCCAGTTGTCACTGGAACTCTGTTAAAACTTTGGTTGTAACCTGTATACCCTTGAAGCCCAGTTGTAGCTAGCATCATTGTTGAAAATCCGATTGTTATTGGAAATGTTATCAAAAGTTCAATTGTTGTTGGCATCATTGTTAACGTCCAATTTGCCACTTGCATCAATTCGATTGGAAGTTGGTCGTGCTACCTTTGCTTGCATTTAAGTCCAATAGTTTATGCACATGCATAAGAGTTTAATTACCCTATATCTTTCCTGAAGTTTCCTGAAGATCCTATTTGATCTCTTCATTTAAAGGAACTTCCAGAGGCTTGGATGTTTGTTCTTGTTTGAAAAACTCCAGCATTGTTTGGTTTGATCCTATTGTTATGAGGATTCTACCCTGCTTCGCATGATCCTATTGTTATGAGGATTTTTCTATTGTTCAAATCCTATTGTTATGAGGATTTTGTCTCGTTTTGCATGGTCCTATTATTATGAGGATATTGTGTTATCTTTTCTTCTAGAGTTTCACTCGGTCTTGTTTGAACTCGTTGATCCACTACTATAGATATTCCCCAGTGGAGGCCATCTTTTTGGTTCTACTTCCATTGAGGAAATTTTCTTCTAGAGTGTCACCCAGTCATGTTTGAACCTGTTGATCCACTACTCTGGATATTCCCTAGTGGAGACTATCTGTTTGGTTCTACTTCTATTGAGGATCTTTTCTTCTAGATTATCACCTAGTCATGTTTGAACCCTTTGATCCACTACTCTGGATACTCCCCAGTGGAGACCATCTTTCTGATTCTACTTCAATTGAGCATCTTTTCTTCTAGAGTGTCACCTCGTCATGTTTGAACTCGTTGATCCACTACTCTGGATATTCCCCTGTGGAGACCATCTTTCTGGTTCTACCTCCAGTGAGGATCTTTTCTTATAAAGTGCCACTTGGTCATGTCTAAACCTTTTGATCAATCACTTTAGATATCCCTAGTTTGTTTTAGTTTCCCCAATGTTTTGTCGTCCCCAGTGAGTTGTTACCCATTGTCGTTGACATTACCCTTTGCTTCCATCTTTGTCTGCATTCTGCACTTATCATTCACCATTAATAGTAATGCTAGAGTTCATTTCATGTCAGCATTTTTACAACATTGTCATAAGTTTCTTTTGTCCATAACATAGCATGTCATTGCATCTAGGGGCAAAATTTCCGGTTTTTCTGTATTTAAATATCTTTTACCCTAATTTCCTGAGGGTTGTCACCGTTCATGCCATCCGATAAATTTATTTAAATAGGGGCAACTGCAATACCCCAAATTTTACCCCTAGACTTCGTCATTATTTGCATAACATTCTAGGTCAATCATTCATGCATAGCTAACCAATTGTCAAGTTATGTTTGTTTTTGCTCACCTGTGAACTAGGGTTTGCCTTAAGAGGTTCAAGGGATTGATCAGTCAAGGTTTTGGATGGGTCATCAATCAAAACACTTCTCATATACTCAAGAAACCTCCCTTCATCAATAATCAAATGCAACATGGCTTCATTACAAGCTCTTCAATATTCATATTCATCTGGCCACAAACTAGGGTTTTTCAACCAAAGTCAACTGCACCTTTGACTTTTGATCAAGGCATGACATTAAATCTTGGGACATGATTCAAGAAATTAAAATACATCCTTTGAGTCCTCTCATGGTGTTAAAATGGCCCAAACTATTGAAAACATTGAAGATCAAGAGGCAAAGATTCATCTGATATACAAGTCATTCACTACAAAGTCAAACCTTTGACTTTCGGGATTTGACCAAATATGGGCTCCTCAATTCAAATTTCATTAGAAATATTTTTTATTATTGAGTTTGATCAAAAACAATCAAGAGAATTGAGGTTACATGCAAAAAGCGCAACTTGGAAGAAATTGATTTTTTTCTAAGTTATGAAAAACCCTAATTTGGAGCCAACTTGCTAAGGCCATAACTCCTAATCTACTAATTCATTTTATTTTCTCCAATGACCAATTTGAAGAGCTCTTTACATACTTCAAGTTTTTCAATAAGGAGGAATGCCCAAAAAAGGCTTAAATTTCAAGTTATAAGGCCATAAAGTTGGTGTTTCATTCAAAAGTGATTTCCAACACAGAAATGTTTTGAGACCAAATCTGCCTTCAAAAAGTAGCCAACTTGTGAGCCAATTTTCACCATGATCCATTTTGATTCAATGAAAACTCAAAACATGACTGTAGAGCATGTCTCAAGCGTTCCAAAGAATCCAAGAACTCAATGATACCATTTTTGAGCTAGGAGTTTCGAAGATGCAAAGTTGGCCATCCATATTTAAAGTTTATGTCATTTTTCATGTCAAGAACAAGTAGCAAAACCACTTCAAATATCCAAATCCCTTAATTGTAGGTCTTGTAACTTGCAAATCCTTCCATGATCATAAAATTACACAAGTTTTATGTGCATTACACATTGAATTGATGTATTATCCAAGTAACCTTACCATTTGTAGCATATTTTACAAAACGATCACTATACCTCTCTTGTAAAGATACTTTAATCAATATGTCAACTCTTCTTGAGAATCCAAAATGTTTCTTCTTCAGAAAGTAAAGAGTTAACTTTAACCATTCTATGCTACCTCCTTGTACTTGCACATTGGAACCATAATCTTGCATGAAACCACATGGTTCACTTCCAACCAAACCAAACTTGCAAAAACTCTAATACCTTGCGTTCTGACCAGCCATTCTTCACATCATTTTTTCCTATAAATAAATTCACATCCTAAGCCTCAAGACACAACAAAAAAACACTTTTAACCCTCCTGAAATAGAATCCACCGCACTTGGCATTTTTCACTCTTCCTTGGAGTGAAACTTGGTTTCTCCCGAACCACTCTCCACATATACACATCATCCAAACCTTCCATATATATATGTAGCACCCCAAAATTGGCCCGACCTTTTTCTTGGCCGGATTTTGTTTCTTTGCATTTTTGCATTTTTTGCATTCCTGCATTTGCATAGCATTTGTTCTCGAGGCAGGGAATCAAGGTTCTCGTGACTCATGTTTCATTCATGTGCCAGGAACTGAACATCAAGCATCAGGGGCTCGGGCATTTATTTTGCCCAGCAATCGAGCGATCGGTTTTATTTTGTTTTGCAGGTTAATCCCAGATCAGAAATCAGCATTCAGGCTCATAACAAGCATTTTCACAGTGACAACAGTCAAAAATGAGGTTCAGCAGCTAAACAGAGTTCCAGACAATTGAAACAAGGCAAATGGACAGATTTCCCACCAAAAGGCGCCAAATTCAAATTTTTGAAGGTGTTAATCGGTTAACGCATATGGTTAACCATTTAACCATTTGAAAATCAGCCCAGAATTGAAGTTTTAACATTATTAACCGGTTAACGCATATGGTTAACCGGTTAACCATTGAAGAATTGGCCCTGTACGTGAATTTTCAAGTGGATTTGCTTTGGGGTCCAACTTTGATCACTTGAAAGCCCATTTTTGCACTTGGGAAGGGTCTAGAACATCATTTGAAATTTGGTTAAATTTCATTTCCCTCCAAAATCCCAAACCTCATTCCATACCACAATTTCCAAACCAACTTCCAACCCTTGCTTTGGATCTCATACCAAGAGAGTATTTAAATGATTTTACTCCAAAGCAAGCCATTCTAACCTTCATAATTTCCATTTCAATTCAGAGTTGATCAATTCTCTCTCAATTTCCTCCATAGCCAAAACCTTCACTCAAAGCTCTTTTTCCATTAAAATCATTGATTCTTCATTGGAATCCTTGATTTCTAAGAGCAAAACCTCCATCCATTACATTGATTGAAGTGATTTCATCATTCAATTTTCGTGCAAGTTCAGATCTGGATTTTGAGGTGATTGTAGAAGTGCTTATTTGGAGTAATTTGGCTTAATTGTGAAGGATCTTCATTCATACATCATCAATTAGCTTGGATCTTGAAGTATTCCGGACTTCTTTGCTTAGATCTTGTTGCACCCCAAAATTTGCCCTCACAATACAAGACTTTGTGTTCTAAGAAGGTTCACAAGGTTCACAAGTTCTCCAACAACTTGCATAACCTTTCATGAAGTTCATAAAGTCCACAAGCTACTTTATGAAGGTTCACAAGGTTCACAAGTCCCACAGTGCTTTCAATACCTTTCATGAGGTTCATGAAGTCCATAGGTTGCTTCTTGAAGGTTCACAAGGTTCACAAACTTCTCAACATCTACAAGACCTTTCATGAGGTTCATGAAGTCCATAGGTTGCTTCTTGAAGGTTCACAAGGTTTACAAGATTCACAATGTTTACAAAGCTTTCCTAAGGGTCATGAGGTCTACAAAGCCACTTCATGATGTTCACAAGGTTCACAAGCTTCACAATACCTCCCATGAGTATCACAAGATATCTTATGAAGATTCACAAGGTTCACAAAGTTCACAATTGGTCAGAAGAGTTGACAACTCCCTCAGACAATGCACCTCCTAAGCAGTGCATCCAAAACTAGGGTTTTGACTTTAATCAGGCTAAATGGACTTCCAAGACTTCAAGTGAACTTCATAACATCTTATATGTGTATAAGAACCCCCATGTCAAGTTTCAAGACTTTTCTCAAAAGTTTGCTCAGTCAGATGATCAGATAAGTCAAAAGCAGTCAATGCAGTTAAAAAGTCAAACTGAGGTCAACTGTGGTCAAACCAAAGTCAAACTTCATGATTTTTTTTGCCAACATCAAAGAGAGATTTGGTCCCAGGGGTATTTTGGTCATTTTACACAAATTCTACCAATTCCTTGAAGCCGGGCTGTTATTAAAATTCTGAGGCATTTGATGCGTTATGGTTTTGAGGCATTTATCAATCACCAGTTCTGATCATATTGAGATTTGGCATTTGGTCAGTGGAGTTTAATTACGATTAGTTTTGCTGTTGATGCTGAAAATGTTGTGACCATGGCGCACATCCGTGTTTGGTTATGAAATTGCTGGCTAGAATTTAAGTTGGAATGCAAGTGAATTTAATCAGTGGATGAGATTAGGATTACGGGCGAGACAAGTACACAGACAAGAATATCATTCGTGAATATTTATGGTTTATGACTAAGTTAATGATTTTAAATATTTGTGGATTTATTCGCAAACGTTTATAATTTATAACTAAGAAATAAATATAAATTCAAAGCTGAACAGTCATGGATATATAAATGAAGTTCTGACATTTTCATTTCATAAAAGATATCATGATACAAAAAGGAATAAATTGTTTCACATTCTGAATTGCTGTAAAATTTCAACTACAGATGTTACTTCTATCCTAAAAAGCCCTAAGTCCTAAAGAATTCTAAGTCTTCATGATGTCCCTCGATCTTCACCGCAAATCTCTGATTAACCTGCACAAAGAGAAACAGAACAAAACAGAAGCAGAGAAGGGTTAGAAGTTTGTTTTCGACACTCTCAGAACAGCGTCATCATCGAGTGCCGGGAGTGGCACAACCGAAGCTGCGTCCTACACCCGTTACCAATCCGCGCCGTTGGCGTCAGATCAAGTAACATCTGTTCTTATCTAAGGGGCAACCGAGAGAGACAAAGAGTAAAAGAAGTGGGGACCGATTTGATTTGCCGTAATTGGATTCGATTCAAAACCAAACTGAATACCATTTCATCAAGGGTCCACACCAAAAAAATTGGAAATGAAACTGAATTGGAATTCGAACTCAAAGTTCCATCATGTAAAATCAGCACATCAGTTCATATAAAACCACATATCAGTTTTTGAAAATTCAATCCATCTTCAGATCACAAGGAAGCAAGCTCAGATCTTTACGGCAATCCGGTACGTGGACTCAGTTTGAAAAACATCATGGCCTAGTATCATCAAAAAACTGGATAACCGAAAGCTGCATCAGAAAAAAAGCAGTGCATCAGCAATCCAATTCAGTTTCAAAAATAAACCAAACTCTGTTCACCAGTTCATCAGCAATCAAGAGAAATCGAAACTGAGTTCGAACCCTGCAGCTAGACAACCAAACAAAACCAGCCGAATCCATATCAGAAAAAACCAGTTCATAAATCTGAATGTCATAATAGTGCAACACCTTTTGAACCAAATGAGCAAGCTCATTGCAGAAGATCGAAAGGCACAGGCCTGGGCTCAGTTCGAACATCACTGCCCAGGCAAGTAAGTGTATCAGTCAGGTTATGAGTCCCCCGCCGGAAGTTTAACACAGGCATCAAAGATCAAACAGCGTCAAGAGTCGGTATAACAACAGGTTTCCGAATCCATAAAAAGTCTACATCAGATGAATCAGAGGAAACAAGTTAGCAGCAGTTCATAATCCAATTCATGAAATCCAGAAAATCAAAACAAATCGCATTGGTTCCAAAACAAATCAAAGTAAATCCATTCGAAGCAGATCCAGTTGTGTCAAACAAATCGAAGCAGAATCAGAAATATCCATTCCAAGTGGACCCAAAAATGGAAAGTTTCAAAACAGATCAAAAAGATCGTATCAGGAAATCAGAACATATCAGAGATAAATCCCAAATCAAATCCAATCTCAGTCGAAATTATGTTGGTTTATGGAGGCTACAAAATCAAATCAATCAAAGCAAAGTAACGTATTACTCAGGCCCAAAAAAGAGAGTTAGAGAAGCATATAAAGAAGAACAACACAACCTGTGAAAACCCTAACGAAGGAGAGTGCGAAAAGCGGCCGCGAGATCGAAAGGAAGAAGAGAGTCGCGAAACCCTAGACGACCACCATCAAAGCGAATCGCACGATCGCCTTCGTCTCTCGACGGGCAATCGTACCTTGGAGCTCAGTTCATCACATCATCGCCCTCGTAATCATCCCATAAATCGCGAACGATCGAACACCGTAAACCTCCGCGAAAATCACCGTCAAAAACGACGTAAGCTCATGATTAATGGTTACTATTTGGTGGTTTTGTTCTTTTCAGGTTCGGAATGAGAGAAATCATAGAGAACGAAAGAGATGAGAGGAAGTCGAAACATGCGCCGCGGGGAAGGGAGTAGGGTTGTGAAACCCTAAGATCTTTTTTTTTTACATTCTCACCAACCGGGTTGGGTCCGGAGGTGATTACCGGCCCAACCCATTTTATTTTTCTTTTTTTTGTTTTTTATAATTAGTATTGTTTTAAATTTTATTAAAACCTTTTTTATATAAAATTAAAATTGTTTTTTAAAATAAATAAAATTAAAAACCTTTTTTATAATAATAAATAAAAACCTTTTTTTTAATAAATAACTTAAAATCTTTTTTTTAAAAAAAATAAAAATTAAAAACATTTTCTTATAATATTAAAATAAAAAAAAATAAAACCTAATTTTAATTTTCTATATAATTCTATATTTATTATAATTCTTGTAAATTTTTGTAAATAAAATTAAACCTTATAAATACTTAATGTAAAATTTTGTGAATGTGATTATTGATCATTTAAAATTTATTTTCATCATAATGTGTAAATATTTTTCTTAATAATTGTTAATATATAATTAGAGATAATTAAATTTTGTAAATGATTAAGAAAGTTATAATTATGTTATATTTAGAACTTTATATTATAGTAATTATTTAATCATTTATGTTTCTAAATAAAAATCAAATTTTATGTTTAATCACGTTATTAATTAATTATTATTGCTAATTATATTTTGTTGCTTATTATTATTTTGAAATTTCTATCTTATTATTATTATTGTTTCAACTAATTATTTTCGCTAACTTTATATTTCTACTAACCTTATTTAATTTTTCTTATTATTTACTAACCCCAATATTTTATTTACTTATTTGTTATTTTTTTTTATTATATTTATTTTGATTATATTTTACTATTTATTTTATTTATTATAATTTTGTAATTGCCTCTTGGATGTAAATTGTAATTATTTAATTATTATTATCATTATGGTTAGTAATTAGGGAGTGCTAATATGTATGATATTTAAAAAAAATAAATTAGATCATTTTAATATAAGATAATTAAATTAAACATTTCACACACGTAAGTCGATTTTAATCGCCGTCTCACTTCCTAAGGATATCCCTCAAGTTGCCTATGAATATTGGTTAAGTGGGGTGTATAAAGCAAGTCCCTCAAAAAGAAAATCATCAAAGTCCCTTATGGTTGCCTTTACGAATCGAGTCCCTTTCGACAAATGATGATAGTCCCTCCAGTTTGCTTATTACACCCCACAATGGCCTTCAAAAATCCAATTGTCCCTCACATGTCCCTTAACATCCAAAGTAAGGACTACCTACTCCATTATAGTAGGGATAGTCTTACTAAGGAAAGGATAAAGAATAAGAAAGACCTTAAAACATTAGGGTAGGCTACTCCTAGATACTTGCTCACTTCAAAACTGTTTCACACTTAAACAAATTTTCAACAAGTTTTCAAACAAGTTCTTAACACATCCTTACATGGATTATTTATTAACTATTCTGAAAATTTTCTATTCACACACTACACTTTCAAAACAATTCAAAAGTGAGCTTAAGTACCTAAGAGCCCATGGATAACCATGGATGAAAAGGGTGCTAACACCTTCCCTTTTCATAACCTACCCCCCGGACCCAAAATATTCTCTAAGGTCTTTCCTGTTCTTTTATAACCTTTCCTTATGGATAAAATAAAAGTCGGTGGCGACTCTTGCTATCCGCAACATTGTTTAAAGTCAGTTCTCCCACCGTGTTACAGAACTGGCGACTCTGCTGGGGACCTATTTAAGAGGGGTACCCTTAGGAATTAAGATCACTTTAAATTGTTTGCCTTGTTTGCTTTATTATTATATTGTTGGGGTGCTCTTATGTGTGAAAGGTCCTAACCCGGATCTAGTGTACCTTAGGTAAATGGCAATAGACCAAGGAAACTGTACGACGTATATCGATACGGTTGATCTGGTGGCCATAGTTAGTGCGACTTCTTGGTTGGTGCTTATATTCCTTAAGTCAAGTTGAGGATAATATTGAGGCTGCCATATGTTGTCAATGCACTAACTGACTTTTAGAACCCTAGTTAACTCATCTTGGCCTTTAGAAAGTAGTGAGGTAACCGGCTTTGGTGCAGACTGAAGTTGGTTGACACTCGATACTACGCTCATTGAGATCTTAAACTTGGAGGGTTTTGGTTGGCAAGTAAGTTGCCTTCTGAACAACCACCCTTGTGAAGGATCAATGATATTGAGATCCCTTAGAACCTGGTTACTTTTGTAGGACAGGATGAACCATCTAACTTCAGGGGAGGGTACTTGCCTTTGAACCTCATGCAAGCCTTTAAACCTAGGGCTATGGTGTGACTTGTTTGTGTGTGCCACATGTTTGTGATTGAGCATGACATCATGACATCATCATGCATCATAAGCATATCATTTTCCCTAACCATTTCAAGGACCAAAGGATTTATCTTTGTTCTTTGTTGCAGGTCATGGCTTCTGCTCGTAGAAACACCATCAGGATCAACTTTGTAGGGATACCTGCTAAGCTCAAGGAGTTGGTTTCCCTAGTGCCTGATCATTCCCAGTTCAACAAGAGACATGGTCACTTATTGGATCTAGTTACTTCAGGGTTCAGTGAAGACATGATGAGTGTGCTGTTTCAGTTCTTTGACCCTAAGCACCATTGCTTTACATTTCCTGATTATCAGCTGGTTCCAACCATGGAGGAGTTCTCTAAACTTCTGGGTATACCTGTTCTTGATCAGAAGCCATTCACAGGCTTAGAGAAGGAGCTTAAACCAGAAGTTATTGCTGCAGCTCTACATCTGAAGAAGTCTGACATTGTTCTAGAGACGAGAAGTGGAGTTAAAGGTATTCTTGCCAAGGTATTAGTGGATAAAGCTCAAATGTTCTTGAAGGCTATGAGCTACGGTGCTGTTGAGGAGATCTTAGCCTTATTGATTTATGGCTTAGTGTTGTTCCCCAATCCTGATCAGTTCATAGACGTTCATGCCATCAACATATTCCTGAGTCACAATCCAGTGCCTACCTTACTTGGAGACATCCTACATTCTCTTCACACCCGTACTACAAGGGCGAGAGGAACTTTGATGTGCGGCATACCTTTACTTTTTAGGTGGTTTATTTCTCACCTTCCTCGCTCAGTAATGAAGAATGAGCAAGGGTTCAGATGGTCCAAGAGGATCATGTCACTTTCTCACTCAGACATCCATTGGTGCTCCAGATCTATGGAGAATGTCACCATCATTGACCATTGTGGGGAGTTTCCTAATGTGCCACTTCTAGGCATAAGAGGAGGCATCACCTACAACCCATCTCTAGCTTTACGACAGTTTGGTTACGCCCGGAGCGATGGTCCACATGACACGTTGATTCAGGGCATTGTGTTTGATTACGACAACGATCTTCAGGGTTACCGTCAGAGATTCATCCGAGCTTGGGGAAAGGTAAACAGGATTGACAGCAAGACCCTGGAGCCTAAGTACACTATTCCTATGGAGGCTTATCTCAGATGAGTACGATCTCGTGCTCAGACACTCATGATGCCATATCCTGCCGTCCTACCAGTTACCATGGAACCTGTTGCTGAAGGAGACACAGCTTATACCATCCTTCACCCAGACATGCCTACTGATATGGAAGACTTGCAGAGATCATGGATCCAACTGAAAGAGCAAAGGGATACTTTCGAGGCTCATTACAAAGCAAGCCAAGCAAGGATCCTAGAGCTAACAAAGCTACTTCATGAGGAACGAAACCTCAACTCATACCTCAACACAAAGAGGAAACGTCCATGGGAGACTTAAAACCCCATCTTTTGTACTTATTTCGTTTTCATTTTTTGTAAGCCTAAAAGGCAAAACAAGTTATTACTAATAAAAAGTTACTTTCTTGTTTGTTTAAGCAAATTTAAATCCTGCGGTCCTTGAAAACATTGCATATGCATTCCCATATCATTGCATCACAGGTTTATAATTGTGCACAGGTTTCTCATCTCCTCGCTGTTTATTTCAGCAATGGCTCTTGAACAATCAGTTAAGGATCTCCAGGCACAGAATGCACAGTTCCAAGAGCTGATCCTGAACCTATCCAAGGGACAGGATGAATTGAAGACACTGCTGGCCAAGAAGACTAAGAAGGCTAGAAGGTCTGCTGGGTTGCTCAACATGGGAAGAAGGTTCAAAGGTCCTGTCAAGACCAAGGAACAGGTTGAAGACTATGAATCTGAAGAATCTGAGCAGGAGAGAGGCAGTCTCCACAACACTATGGGGGACTCTGATTCTGAGGCTAACTACTACCATGAGCCTAACGAAGACAAATTCAAGATGCTGGTGGATAGAATGGATGCTATGGAATTACAGAAATCATCTGGGCTGGATTTTGAGGATTTGAGCTTGATATCTGGGGTGGTCATACCCATTGGGTTCAAAGTTCCTACATTTGTTGTCTATGATGGGGTCTCTTGTCCCAAACTGCATCTGAGGTCTTACGTCAGAAGAATGCAACCCCACACTGCTGATAAAAAGTTGTGGATCCATTTCTTTCAAGAGAGTTTATCTGGAGCTCAGCTAGAGTGGTATTATCAGTTGGAGAGCGTCAACATCAGAGATTGGAATGACCTTGCTGAAGCTTTCTACAAGCAGTATCAATACAATGCTGACTTAGCCCCCACTCGCATGCAGCTTCAAAGCATGTCTATGGGTGCCAAAGAAAGCTTTAAGGAGTATGCTCAGAAGTGGAGAGACTTAGCTGGAAGAGTTCAACCCCCTTTGACTGATAGGGAGTTGGTTGATATGTTCATGTGTACGCTGAATGGTCCGTTTTACAGTCATCTCATTGGAAGCTCATCATCTGGCTTCACTGAGTTGATCACGACAGGAGAGCGAGTAGAGAATGGTATCAAGAGTGGTAAGATCCAAGTGGGCACTTCTTCATCAGGTGCTGCAAAGAAGCCTCCCACTGGGAAGAAAGAATCTAATGCTGTGTATGGTCAGCCTGATCGTAACAGAAGGCATCAGTCTGTTAGTGCAGTTCATATTTCAAATCCAACTCCTGCAACAACAGAGCAGCCTCAAGGCAACCAACAGAGGGCTAGAAGACAGTTCACGAAGATCAACATGTCAATGGCTCAGGCATTGCAACACTTGTTGAAAGCTGAACTTATTACCCTGAGGGAGGCCCCTCAGAATCCCAATGTTACCTCTCCCAAGTACAATCCCAATGCACGATGCGCATATCATTCAAACTGTCCAGGACACGATACTAATAACTGTTGGGTCTTGAAGAACAAAATTCAGGATATGATTGATGCTGGAGAAATTGAGTTTGATCCACCAGGTACTCCAAATGTGATTACAGCTCCAATGCCAAATCACGAGAAGACTGTCAACGCCATTGATGAAGATATTGATGAAGATCTGCATGTCTATTCAGTTATGGAGTTGAGCACACCATTGTCTGTTATCAAAAAGAGGTTAGTACAAGCTGGGATCTTTCCAGGTTGTCAGGAAGATTGTCTATATTGTACCTATAAGCCGGATAGTTGCTTCATTTTGAGAGATGGGATTCAACGTCTCATGGATAAATATACTATAGTGTTTGAAAGAAGACCAGCGTCTGTAGAAAGTATGGTGGATCATCTGACTCAGGGTAAGAAGATTGAAGAGGTTGACATGGTTGACAAAGTACCACTAAGAATCACTTCAAAGGGTCCCATTAAAATCACTCATCAGGGCCCAATCAAGATTACTGCTGAAGGTCCTGTGAAAGTTGTCACTGAAGCCAGAGTAGCTCCTCTGATCATTACCACTCCTGGTCCTATTCCTTATACATCTGACAAAGCTGTGCCTTGGCACTATGGGTCTGATGTTTACATCCATGGTGTCAAACAGGAGCCTTTACCTGATATGACTGTTGACATTGATAATATTGCCGGATCTAGCAAGATCACTCGTAGTGGAAGAGTCTTCTCTCCTCCAGTTGCTTCTAAGAGTGCAGTTACTCCTGCTGTTACTTCCACCACTGATGCTCGGGGCAAGGGTCCTGTTATTGAGCCTGTATCTACTGATGTGCCAGCTGCTGATGACCTCTCTAAGCAGATGGAAGAAGTATTGAAAATCATTCGCAAGAGTGATTATGATATTGTTGATCAGCTGGGGCATACTCCCTCAAAGATTTCTATGCTCTCCCTGTTATTATGTTCTGAGGCTCATGCCAAGTCATTGATCAAGTTTCTAAAGATGGCTCATGTACCCAGTGCAATTTCTATGGACCAGTTTGAGAATTGTGTTGCTCACCTGACCTATGACAACGGGTTAGGATTTTCTGATGCTGACTTGACCCCTGTCAAGAGGGATCATAACAGGGCCTTGCATATTTCAATTGAATGCAGGGGCACTACCCTGTCTCATGTGCTGATAGACAATGGTTCCTCTCTGAATGTGTTGCCTAAGGAAGTCCTGAACAAGCTGAGTCCTGAAGATACGGTATTGAAGCCCAGTAATATTGTGGTAAAGGCTTTTGATGGTTCTAGAAGAGTAGTGCATGGGGAAATTGATCTTCCAATCAAGGTTGGCTCTCAGGTGTTTACTGCTACATTCTATGTGATGGATATTCGTCCTTCGTACTCATGTCTGCTTGGTCGTCCCTGGATCCATGGGGCAGGTGCGGTGACCTCCACATTACATCAAAAGTTGAGATATCCGGTGAATGGAAAAGTTGTTACTGTCTTTGGAGAGGAAGAATACTTTGTCAGCCATGTAAACACTTTCAAGTATCTGGAAGTAGAAGGTGAATACATTGAAACTCCATGTCAGTCATTTGAAGTGGTTCCCTGGGCTGTTAAGGATTGTGTGACTCCTCCTGCTGTGAAGAAGGTTCCTGTGGTCATCAGAAACCCTCCAACAATGGCAATGGCCTCCCTCAATGATGCAAAAGCTATGGTGGAAGAAGGTGGTTGTACTATTTGGGGTCAGCTTCCTGATATTCCATACAAGTCTGACAAGTTTGGTTTGGGTTTCACTGCAGAGCCCCAGAAGGCTGTCCGTCGTGCTCGTGCTGTTCGTATCACCAATCAAGGGGTTATCAATGCTGTGGGAGATCAAGATGAAGACTACAACTTGGAGGCATGGATTTTTCCTACTGTGGGTGCTGGACTCAATAATTGGACAGCTGAAGATGTTATCCCTATCTCCTTTAGTCAGGAGTAAATACTATTACTGTGTTATGTTTTTAAATTTATAAAACTTTCAAGCCATGTGCCTTACCCGGGGCACAAGGGTGTGCTTGTTACGGGTTGTCATTTCATTTGCATACTCCATTCAATAAAATCAATGGACGTTTCGTTGTGTTCCTTGTCTTTCTTTTTCTTTTATTTTTGCTTTATCAGCTATGTGTTCTTACACACACCCACGTCACTAAAATGCAAATCCTCATCCACTCTGGATCCAGTTGATAACAGTTCTACTATTGCCAATTACAATTTCGAGAATCCGATCTATCAAACTGAAGACGGAGACGAGGACGATTGTGAAATACCTGTAGAGCTTGCTAGGTTGTTACAACAAGAAGAGAAAGCTATACAGCCACATGAAGAGCCAGTCGAAGTTGTGAATCTGGGAACTGAAGAAAACAGAAAAAAGGTCAAGATAGGGGCTGATTTAGAGGACAGTGTCAAGAGCAGGTTGGTTCAGATGCTACGTGACTATGTGGAGATCTTTGCTTGGTCTTATGAAGATATGCCAGGGTTGGATACGGACATTGTGGTTCACCGTTTGCCAGTGAAAGAAGATTGTCGTCCAAAGAAGCAGAAGGTTCGTCGTATGCGTCCTGAAATGTCAGAAAAGATCAAAGCAGAGGTAATGAAACAGTTCAATGCAGGGTTCTTGGCCGTAACTTCTTATCCTCAGTGGGTTGCAAATGTGGTACCAGTTCCTAAGAAAGATGGTAAGGTACGTATGTGTGTAGACTACAGAGATCTGAACAAGGCTAGCCCTAAAGATGACTTTCCACTTCCTCATATTGATATTCTGGTAGACAACACTGCTCAGCATAAGGTATTCTCTTTTATGGATGGTTTCTCTGGTTACAATCAAATCAAGATGGCACCTGAAGATATGGAGAAGACAACATTTGTGACACAGTGGGGCACCTTTTGCTATAAGGTAATGCCATTTGGTTTGAAGAATGCAGGGGCAACATATCAGCGTGCTATGGTGGCTTTGTTTCATGATATGATTCATCATGAGATAGAGGTATATGTGGATGATATGATAGCCAGATCTCAGAATGAAGAGCAACATCTTGATCATCTGCACAAGTTGTTTGAGAGGTTGACGAAATACAAGTTGAGATTGAACCCAAACAAGTGTACTTTTGGAGTTAGATCTGGAAAACTCTTGGGTTTCATTGTCAGTGGAAAAGGTATTGAAGTGGATCCTGCAAAAGTGAAAGCTATACGAGAGATGCCAGCTCCCCGTACTGAGAAGGAGGTTAGAGGTTTCTTGGGACGATTGAACTACATTGCAAGATTTATTTCCCAATTAACTACCATCTGTGAGCCAATCTTCAAGTTGTTGAAGAAAGATCAGGTGATGGAATGGAATGATGAGTGCCAGACTGCCTTTGATGAAATCAAGAGATATTTGCTAGAACCTCCAATTTTAATGCCACCAGTTGATGGAAGACCCTTGATTATGTATTTAACAGTATTAGACAACTCAATGGGGTGTGTATTGGGGCAACATGACGAGTCTGGTCGAAAAGAGCAGGCAATATACTACCTTAGCAAAAAGTTTACCGACTGTGAAACAAGATACTCACTGCTCGAGAAAACTTGCTGCGCTTTGGCATGGGCTGCTCGCCGACTAAGACAGTATATGTTGACCCATACTACCTTGTTGATTTCGAAGATGGATCCAATCAAGTACATATTTGAGAAACCTGCTCTCTCCGGAAGAATTGCAAGATGGCAAATGATCTTGACGGAATATGATATACAGTATACTACTCAGAAGGCCATTAAGGGGAGTGTTGTTGCTGATCATTTGGCTCATCAAGCAGTAGATGATTACCAGTCAATGAATTTTGAGTTCCCTGATGAAGACATTATGTCTGTTACCAAAGAACCTGGACAATATGACGGACCTGAACAAGGATCCCGATGGACTATGGTTTTTGATGGTGCCTCCAATGCACATGGTAATGGTGTTGGTGTTGTGATTAGTTCCCCTGAAGGTTGTCATACCCCGATTACTGCCAGACTTTGTTTCTATTGTACCAATAACATGGCTGAGTATGAGGCATGTATCATGGGTATGCAAGTTGCTATTGATATGAAGATTCAGTTCCTTGAGGTGTATGGAGATTCAGCTCTGGTAGTAAGTCAGATTAAAGGAGATTGGGATACAAAGCATGATAATCTCATTCCTTACAGAGAACATGTGTTGTCTTTGATCCCACATTTCAAAGAGATTACTTTTGGACATATTCCACGAAGAGAGAATCAGTTGGCAGACGCATTGGCCACCATGGCATCTATGTTTGAGATAAGCTGGGATGATGAAGCTCCCAAGATTACCATTGATATATTTGAGAAGCCTGCATACTGCAATGAGATTGACACTGAAGGGGCAAGTGGACTCCAACATATGAGGGACCATTTGTAGTCAAGACAGTGTTCTCAGGAGGTGCCATGATACTGACTACAATGGATGGTGAAGACTTCCCACAAACTGTAAACGCAGACATAGTTAAAAAATACTACGCATAAAAAGAGACCCGCTAGGTTGACAGGCCTAGGCAAAAATAAGGGCATCCCGGCAAACCAAAAGGGTTTGGGCAAAAATTAGGGATATATATATAAAAAGATGTACACCCGGCAAGTCGAAAACCTGAAAAGGCGGCTTGGGCAAAAAAGGGTATCCCGGTGGATTGAAAACCTGAAAGGGCAATCCAGGCAAAAGTTAGGGATTAAAGCGTATGACTATGTCTCGTTTGGATCACTCATGAAACTGCAACCAGTTGTACTACTTACTCAAGCTCAAACAGATAAAGCTCAATCCAATCGTTTCCGTCTCAACAGCAAGAAGATGAGATACTTGAGTGGCAATAGTAGAATTGAAACTCAATAGGATTATTTCCCACATAGCTGATTCTTTTTGTAAAACTTCATGACAAAATTCTCTTACTAGGGTTTATGTCTCCTTGTACAAACTTACCCGTGTATGGGTCACTTTTGATATAAATAAACTCCATCTTTTGAATCCAGATTTACTTTTACCCTATTTACATAAGCGAAACGTCCATTGGTTGTGTTTGAATGTATGTATGCCTTTTAATATGATTGATGTTTACCATAAATGCATGAAAATGCAGTAATAGTATTTACTAAGGACGAACGAGGGAAGGATTTCAACGAAGCTTCGCCGGTTCATCTTTACAAGACAGTTACAAACCATCAGTAGGACTAATCCATTTTCACAAAGTCTAATCTCCCCTGGAATTTATATCCATCTCTTTTATCCTCATACGGATATACGGGAAATTACTTTCCAATAAAGGCACGATGAACGAAGACGGGATGTTATACTTATCCTACTATCAAACGAAAACGAAGGTTATCTATACCCTGCTATCCCCAACAACGGGAGGTTATCTATACCTTGTTATCCCCAACAACGGGAGGTTATCTATACCTTGTTATCCCCAGCAGAGGGTTATATATTCTTCAACAACGAATCGGGATTTATTTTCCTTGGCCAGCAGTTGTTATACAAGGATATCCAGACACTTCCAGCAGTGTCATATCATACATACATCATTTACATCATACCATAACATATATGTCTATAGTACATTACCTAAGTGCATCATGTCATACATGCATACATAAAGCATAAACTAATGTTGTTATACAGAATGCTACCTTGTTTTCAGGTTAATTATCCAACAAACAAGCTTACGATCTTTGGGACTGCTTTATTGTAACCTCAGGGTTACTTTATCCTCCTGATGAGCTTCTTATTACTTGGGGACTGCTTTAACCTCAGGGTTATTTTATCCTCCTGATAGCCTCTCATGACTTCAAGACTGCTTTAGAGCTACTGATTGCTCTATCCTCCTGAAATCATCCTATTACTTCAAGACTGCTTTAGAGCTATTCATTGCTCTATCCTCATGAGGTCATATTACTACTTCAAGACTGCTTTAGAGCTATTCATTGCTCTATCCTCCTGAAGCCATCTAATTATTTCAAGACTGCTTTAGAGTTATCCATTGCTCTATCCTCCTGAAATTACATTATTATTTCAAGACTGCTTTAGAGCTATCCATTGCTCTATCCTCCTGAAATCATTACTTCAAGACTGCTTTAGAGCTATTGATTGCTCTATCCTCCTGAAGACATATCACATCATTACTTCAAGACTGTTTTAGAGCTATTGATTGCTCTATCCTCCTGAAGACATATCACATTATTATTTCAAGACTGCTTTAGAGCCATTCATTGTTCTATCCTCCTGAAATCATATCATTGCTTCAAGACTGCTTTAGGGTTATCACTATTGATTGCTCTATCCTCCTGAAGACATATCACATTATTATTTCAAGACTGCTTTAGAGCCATTCATTGTTCTATCCTCCTGAAATCATATCATTGCTTCAAGACTGCTTTAGGGTTATCACTATTGATTGCTCTATCCTCATGAAGACATGCTGCTACATCATTATTATTCCAGACTCCTGACAGCTTTCATCATACACCCATATTTTGAACTGCTCCCCCCCTAGTGGCATCTTTAAGCCCACTCAATCATATTCAACTAGCCATCTGTACCACTCTAGTGCACTGGTGAGTGCAAATTTTTGGGCTTTTGTGTTCAATCCCCTTCAACCTTCCAGGTTACGACTGGCAAATATACCAATCTAACCCCTCAGGTTTCAGAAAATTGAACAGGGGCAGCTGTTGCACCCCAAAATTTGCCCTCACAATACAAGACTTTGTGTTCTAAGAAGGTTCACAAGGTTCACAAGTTCTCCAACAACTTGCATAACCTTTCATGAAGTTCATAAAGTCCACAAGCTACTTTATGAAGGTTCACAAGGTTCACAAGTCCCACAGTGCTTTCAATACCTTTCATGAGGTTCATGAAGTCCATAGGTTGCTTCTTGAAGGTTCACAAGGTTCACAAACTTCTCAACATCTACAAGACCTTTCATGAGGTTCATGAAGTCCATAGGTTGCTTCTTGAAGGTTCACAAGGTTTACAAGATTCACAATGTTTACAAAGCTTTCCTAAGGGTCATGAGGTCTACAAAGCCACTTCATGATGTTCACAAGGTTCACAAGCTTCACAATACCTCCCATGAGTATCACAAGATATCTTATGAAGATTCACAAGGTTCACAAAGTTCACAATTGGTCAGAAGAGTTGACAACTCCCTCAGACAATGCACCTCCTAAGCAGTGCATCCAAAACTAGGGTTTTGACTTTAATCAGGCTAAATGGACTTCCAAGACTTCAAGTGAACTTCATAACATCTTATATGTGTATAAGAACCCCCATGTCAAGTTTCAAGACTTTTCTCAAAAGTTTGCTCAGTCAGATGATCAGATAAGTCAAAAGCAGTCAATGCAGTTAAAAAGTCAAACTGAGGTCAACTGTGGTCAAACCAAAGTCAAACTTCATGATTTTTTTTGCCAACATCAAAGAGAGATTTGGTCCCAGGGGTATTTTGGTCATTTTACACAAATTCTACCAATTCCTTGAAGCCGGGATGTTATTAAAATTCTGAGGCATTTGATGCGTTATGGTTTTGAGGCATTTATCAATCACCAGTTCTGATCATATTGAGATTTGGCATTTGGTCAGTGGAGTTTAATTACGATTAGTTTTGCTGTTGATGCTGAAAATGTTGTGACCATGGCGCACATCCGTGTTTGGTTATGAAATTGCTGGCTAGAATTTAAGTTGGAATGCAAGTGAATTTAATCAGTGGATGAGATTAGGATTACGGGCGAGACAAGTACACAGACAAGAATATCATTCGTGAATATTTATGGTTTATGACTAAGTTAATGATTTTAAATATTTGTGGATTTATTCGCAAACGTTTATAATTTATAACTAAGAAATAAATATAAATTCAAAGCTGAACAGTCATGGATATATAAATGAAGTTCTGACATTTTCATTTCATAAAAGATATCATGATACAAAAAGGAATAAATTGTTTCACATTCTGAATTGCTGTAAAATTTCAACTACAGATGTTACTTCTATCCTAAAAAGCCCTAAGTCCTAAAGAATTCTAAGTCTTCATGATGTCCCTCGATCTTCACCGCAAATCTCTGATTAACCTGCACAAAGAGAAACAGAACAAAACAGAAGCAGAGAAGGGTTAGAAGTTTGTTTTCGACACTCTCAGAACAGCGTCATCATCGAGTGCCGGGAGTGGCACAACCGAAGCTGCGTCCTACACCCGTTACCAATCCGCGCCGTTGGCGTCAGATCAAGTAACATCTGTTCTTATCTAAGGGGCAACCGAGAGAGACAAAGAGTAAAAGAAGTGGGGACCGATTTGATTTGCCGTAATTGGATTCGATTCAAAACCAAACTGAATACCATTTCATCAAGGGTCCACACCAAAAAAATTGGAAATGAAACTGAATTGGAATTCGAACTCAAAGTTCCATCATGTAAAATCAGCACATCAGTTCATATAAAACCACATATCAGTTTTTGAAAATTCAATCCATCTTCAGATCACAAGGAAGCAAGCTCAGATCTTTACGGCAATCCGGTACGTGGACTCAGTTTGAAAAACATCATGGCCTAGTATCATCAAAAAACTGGATAACCGAAAGCTGCATCAGAAAAAAAGCAGTGCATCAGCAATCCAATTCAGTTTCAAAAATAAACCAAACTCTGTTCACCAGTTCATCAGCAATCAAGAGAAATCGAAACTGAGTTCGAACCCTGCAGCTAGACAACCAAACAAAATCAGCCGAATCCATATCAGAAAAAACCAGTTCATAAATCTGAATGTCATAATAGTGCAACACCTTTTGAACCAAATGAGCAAGCTCATTGCAGAAGATCGAAAGGCACAGGCCTGGGCTCAGTTCGAACATCACTGCCCAGGCAAGTAAGTGTATCAGTCAGGTTATGAGTCCCCCGCCGGAAGTTTAACACAGGCATCAAAGATCAAACAGCGTCAAGAGTCGGTATAACAACAGGTTTCCGAATCCATAAAAAGTCTACATCAGATGAATCAGAGGAAACAAGTTAGCAGCAGTTCATAATCCAATTCATGAAATCCAGAAAATCAAAACAAATCGCATTGGTTCCAAAACAAATCAAAGTAAATCCATTCGAAGCAGATCCAGTTGTGTCAAACAAATCGAAGCAGAATCAGAAATATCCATTCCAAGTGGACCCAAAAATGGAAAGTTTCAAAACAGATCAAAAAGATCGTATCAGGAAATCAGAACATATCAGAGATAAATCCCAAATCAAATCCAATCTCAGTCGAAATTATGTTGGTTTACGGAGGCTACAAAATCAAATGAATCAAAGCAAAGTAACGTATTACTCAGGCCCAAAAAAGAGAGTTAGAGAAGCATATAAAGAAGAACAACACAACCTGTGAAAACCCTAACGAAGGAGAGTGCGAAAAGCGGCCGCGAGATTGAAAGGAAGAAGAGAGTCGCGAAACCCTAGACGACCACCATCAAAGCGAATCGCACGATCGCCTTCGTCTCTCGACGGGCAATCGTACCTTGGAGCTCAGTTCATCACATCATCGCCCTCGTAATCATCCCATAAATCGCGAACGATCGAACACCGTAAACCTCTGCGAAAATCACCGTCAAAAACGACGTAAGCTCATGATTAATGGTTACTATTTGGTGGTTTTGTTCTTTTCAGGTTCGGAATGAGAGAAATCATAGAGAACGAAAGAGATGAGAGGAAGTCGAAACATGCGCCGCGGGGAAGGGAGTAGGGTTGTGAAACCCTAAGATCTTTTTTTTTTACATTCTCACCAACCGGGTTGGGTCCGGAGGTGATTACCGGCCCAACCCATTTTATTTTTCTTTTTTTTGTTTTTTATAATTAGTATTGTTTTAAATTTTATTAAAACCTTTTTTATATAAAATTAAAATTGTTTTTTAAAATAAATAAAATTAAAAACCTTTTTTATAATAATAAATAAAAACCTTTTTTTTAATAAATAACTTAAAATCTTTTTTTAAAAAAAATAAAAATTAAAAACATTTTCTTATAATATTAAAATAAAAAAAAAATAAAACCTAATTTTAATTTTCTATATAATTCTATATTTATTATAATTCTTGTAAATTTTTGTAAATAAAATTAAACCTTATAAATACTTAATGTAAAATTTTGTGAATGTGATTATTGATCATTTAAAATTTATTTTCATCATAATGTGTAAATATTTTTCTTAATAATTGTTAATATATAATTAGAGATAATTAAATTTTGTAAATGATTAAGAAAGTTATAATTATGTTATATTTAGAACTTTATATTATAGTAATTATTTAATCATTTATGTTTCTAAATAAAAATCAAATTTTATGTTTAATCACGTTATTAATTAATTATTATTGCTAATTATATTTTGTTGCTTATTATTATTTTGAAATTTCTATCTTATTATTATTATTGTTTCAACTAATTATTTTCGCTAACTTTATATTTCTACTAACCTTATTTAATTTTTCTTATTATTTACTAACCCCAATATTTTATTTACTTATTTGTTATTTTTTTTTATTATATTTATTTTGATTATATTTTACTATTTATTTTATTTATTATAATTTTGTAATTGCCTCTTGGATGTAAATTGTAATTATTTAATTATTATTATCATTATGGTTAGTAATTAGGGAGTGCTAATATGTATGATATTTAAAAAAAATAAATTAGATCATTTTAATATAAGATAATTAAATTAAACATTTCACACACGTAAGTCGATTTTAATCGCCGTCTCACTTCCTAAGGATATCCCTCAAGTTGCCTATGAATATTGGTTAAGTGGGGTGTATAAAGCAAGTCCCTCAAAAAGAAAATCATCAAAGTCCCTTATGGTTGCCTTTACGAATCGAGTCCCTTTCGACAAATGATGATAGTCCCTCCAGTTTGCTTATTACACCCCACAATGGCCTTCAAAAATCCAATTGTCCCTCACATGTCCCTTAACATCCAAAGTAAGGACTACCTACTCCATTATAGTAGGGATAGTCTTACTAAGGAAAGGATAAAGAATAAGAAAGACCTTAAAACATTAGGGTAGGCTACTCCTAGATACTTGCTCACTTCAAAACTGTTTCACACTTAAACAAATTTTCAACAAGTTTTCAAACAAGTTCTTAACACATCCTTACATGGATCATTTATTAACTATTCTGAAAATTTTCTATTCACACACTACACTTTCAAAACAATTCAAAAGTGAGCTTAAGTACCTAAGAGCCCATGGATAACCATGGATGAAAAGGGTGCTAACACCTTCCCTTTTCATAACCTACCCCCCGGACCCAAAATATTCTCTAAGGTCTTTCCTGTTCTTTTATAACCTTTCCTTATGGATAAAATAAAAGTCGGTGGCGACTCTTGCTATCCGCAACATTGTTTAAAGTCAGTTCTCCGACCGTGTTACAGATCTACACAATTACAGTTGAGTCAACAATTACCGAATCAATTCTATGATTCGTAGGTTGGATTTCTGATCCGATTTAATTCTCGAGCTTATTTGCATGTTTATCATGTTAATCTTCATATTCGATTGAATTGTGATTGATTTGAGTTGTTTGATCCATGATCTGGTTGTGTTGATCTATTTACATGATGTTTGAATCATGATTTTCTGGTTTAAGTTCGTGAATAAGTGATTATGCGATCATCCTGTTGATCGGATAAGTGCTTATTTACTGGAAAGTGATTATGTTTGTTGTTTTTCTGCTTCTGGTGCAGTGTTAACCGGTTAACCATTTCAAATTTTCAAATCTTTTTCAAACGTTAACAGTGTTAACCGGTTAACGTATATGGTTAACCGGTTAACCTATTCAAAATTTCAGTTTTCTCCAAGCTTTCAAGGCGTTAACCGATTAATAGTATGTGTTAACCGATTAACACTATACCAGAATTCCATATTTGTTGTTTTGCTTGTTTGTTCACATACCGATTCGAATCATCATAGATCAATGTGATGCATTAGGATTGAATTGTTTTGAATAATTGTCACTGTTTGTGGTTGTTTAATCATGATTTCATTGACATGTACGATCGTTTTCCATTTGTTTACATGCTTGTATGTAGTTCGAATTGATCATCTGTTTGCATGTTCATATGCTTGCATATCTTATTTCTCCACATGTTTGCATCACTCGTGCATCGCTGTTGAGGTTGAGACGCGCTTGTGACGGCTGCTGCCCCACACATTTTTCCTCCCTCCAACCATTTTAAGTGTGCATTTTTCGTGTTTTGCATTCTTTACCTGCGATTGATTCTTCCTTTGTTCTTCTTGTGCTTTCTTGCCATGATCCCTATAGGATTCCTAGTCCCTCCATTTATGATGGTAGTAGGAGAGACATTAGGTAATCAGTCCAAGTATGCTAACATTAGGGTAGATGTTTCCCATTTTCATCCGAATCTTAGGATCACTTTGCATGACAAACTTAGGGCCAAATTTCCCTTAGACCTTATGTGCGTCTCTCTTCTCATCTCAAAATCATACTAATTTATTTAATAAATAATGACAAGTGTTTTACGCTACGAGCCTTAAGCTATTTGGGAAATGATGATTGGGTGGTTGCCTCTCAATTGTCTAGAATGCTAGTATATGTCCTTTGGACGATATACGACGCATTCGCTCCTAAATCATAGTCTTTAGTGCAACATGAGTTACAAATCAAGTTCAAGACACTTCTTCTTTAAAAAACACAAAAACACTTCAAACCTTTTTTATCCTTCGGGATTCTTAATCAGGAAAATCTTTTCAGATAAAAGAGTGTCGTTAACTCTTAGTTCTACCGCAATCGGTAACGCCTAAGTCTCCAATGGTCGAGCTGCATACACCAACTGCTAGAACTACTTGTTAACCCTACTCGGGCCTAAAAACTTTTGAAACAACCTGTGGTCCTTTTAGCCCGAACTACGTTTGCTCTGATCTTTCATACCAGATGAAAGTACGTAGGCACAAGATGCGACGTCTTGGCGAGCAACCTCCCCCCCTTCTTCCGTAGTTAGCCGAACTACGTTGACTCTGATCTTTCATACCAGATGAAAGTACGTAGGCACAGAGACGCGATGCTCTGCCGAGTCTCTCTTTTCTTTTCTTTTGTCAGCAAGCCTGTATCGTAGATAGTTTAAACACACACTTAGATAGACAACAAGCATGGATCTCGTCGAGTACGACGGACGTGAGGGGTGTTAATACCTTCCCCTTGCGTAACCGACTCCCGAATCCAAGACATGGTTGCGATGACCTTGTCTTTCCCTTTTCGTCAGGTTTTTCCGATCGTTTCCTTTCCCTCTCTTTGGGATAAATAACGAAAGGTGGAGACTCTTCTGTTTTTGCCGGGTATTTTTCGCAGTTGCGACAATATATACATAATTTAACACCTCAAAACCTTGTTGTAACATCTATACCGTCATCTACCATCTTCCTCGTCTTAGTTGCAAGAAGGTTCTTGGAAGAAAATAGAAGGACTTTCTGACCATCTTTTCATTTCACTCTTTCTCTCCAAGGATCAAAAAGGCTTTTGAAGCATTCATTTTATTTCTGTAACTATCAAAGAAGAAGCATTGGACTTGCTCCAATAGGTAAGAAACTTGAACTTTGAAACTCATGATACATGCATTATTATTTTGTGGTTTCTAAAGCAAAAATGTAGACATTAATGTATTGAATGTGTATATGTGCTTTCTTGCATTTTATCTTGCCTATATGGGAAGTTTTGAGTGGTAGAAACCCTAAGTTTCAGGGCTGGTTTTTGACTTGGTGTGACTTGTACAATGATTTTTAGCTTGTGAGAATAATATCATTTGATTTCTGGGATTTTACTAAGAAATTTCCTTTTTTATATCATTTAATTTCGTTAAAAATTGAGTGAGTAATGGTAGGAGAAAGATTGAGAAAAACCTTAAGTTTTAGGATTGGTTTTTGAATTGGTGCGACTTGTACAGTGAGTTTTAGCTTGTTAGAATAATACCATTTGATTCTTGGGATTTTTCTAAGCAATTTCCTTTTTCATATATTTTTATTTCGTTAAAAATTGAGAGAGTTGTGAGTGTTGTAAGATTAAGAAAAATGGTGGAGAAAAAAAGAAAACACGATGGAGAGGAGATAGAGAGTGTGCATGGGTGAAGAAGGTGATGATGTGGCTTTTTCTATTTTACCATGTGATTTAATAAATTATTATTTGGTTTCATTTCAATTAACGGATATAATGACCACCCTAGTGGTAGCAATGTGCCTTATCTTGTTTCTCTTGTGTCATGGCCTAGGTTCGAGTCCTAGTGACCACCATTTTTGCTACTTTGTGCAATTTTGTTTTGTTTTGTAATTCTTAAGTTTTTTCAAAATATATATTTATGCTTCCTTAGATTTATTGTGTGTGTGTAAATGGTTCAGTTGGCGTAATTTTGAGTTGCAAGCCTAGTGTCATGGGTTCAAACCCTTCCAAGGGTTAAACATTTATTTTTACCACTTTTATTTTTATTTTCTTCACAACTTCGGAAGGTTATAACTTATTGACCCTTTGGCCATTTTGAGCCACTTTTTTTCCTACTTGATCCTTACATTTCCTATTTATTTTTGTATTTTTATTTCCATAAAATATTTATTTTTCACATACATATTTATAGTTAATGTTGGGGACTTTTTAGGGTTTACTTTGGTCCTTAATTGAATTCTTTGACTTACTCCTTGATTTCTCTTGGCCATGTTGACTTGTGTGAGTGTGGAACATCATTTTTAGACCTTGTTCTATGATGATAACTTGTTCCCTTGAGTTTTGTTTAAGTTTAATGTACTTAAATGCATTCTTGTTCATGTGTAAATGACTTGCTTTCCCATGTATGGTTTTGAAACTTTTCTCTTGACTTTTGCCATAATTCTTGCATACCATGGTGAACATTTGTATGCATGTGAACTCTTGTGTTTGTCCATCTTTTTTTATGTGTTCATAAATGCCTTAAACATTTATAACATGTCTTTATTTGATTCCTAACTTATATGCTTACCTTGTGCAAACCTCTGTGAAGTTTTAATCCTTGAATATGACAACTTTGAACCTTCACATGTACTTTAGGTTGTTACCTATGTCTTAAACCATGTCTAAACTTGTTATTCATGTTTAAGTAATGTTTTGACTTATTCATGCTTGTTTGAATCCTATTGTAGCACCCCAAAATTTGCCCTTTTTTTAACCATAACTGACTTATATTTCATTCTTTTTTGCATTATCATTGTACATATCATGGCATTGACTCTTGAGACATGGGATCAATTTGTTCCTATGGCTCAAGATGTTCTTTTATTGAAAGTTTGTAAACAACAAGCATCAGAGGCTTCGTCAGTTATTTTGTTCAGCAATCGGATACCAGATTTTATTTTTCAGCAGGTTATTTTTAGCGCATGAGACATTTCACAGGTTATTTCAGGTATTCTACAAGTACAATACCAAAAGATAAGTTTCAGAGGTAGAACAAAGCTCAGAACAGGCGGCAACGGGTGACTCTTCAAGTTTCCCTCCTTATGGCGCCAAAAACATGAATTTTAAATGTCCTCAAGCAAAATTTGGTAAAAATGCTTCAATTTTTAGCACTACAGAATTTCCAATCATTTTCCACCACTTGATTTCACATGTGCATCTTTGGAAGGATATATAACAGGTTCATTTTAATTTATTTCCACCCAAAATTCAAATTCCCATTCCTCATTTCCATTCCTCTCACTAACCCACACTCCAAACTAAATTTAATCCCTAACCTAGGGGTTATTTAACCAATTTTACCCCAAACCTCACTCATTGACTCTCATTTTCACGCTCATTTTCATAATTTGCTCCCAATTCTCTCTCACTTTTTCATTCTCCATCTTCATCTTTAACTTTTCACCAAAGCTCCATATTCATAGATTCACAAATTGTGCATTACAATTTGTGAGTTATTGAGCTAAACCTCCACCACATCACCATTCTTGATTCAATTTTGCATTTGAAGTTGGTTTAGATCTAGATTCAAGTTTTGGAATCCATTCTTGAAGGAACTTTTGAAGCAAGTTCATCACTTTGCTTAGATCTTGAGGTTTCTTGCTAGGATCTTGGATTTCTTGTGTTAGATCTGTCAATTTTTGTTTACAACACTCACCAAAGCAATCCTCTGCTTTGTAGGTTGGTAAATTTCAGATCCGCAGTTGGTCTAGCTTAATTTCAACTTATGCAATGTAGATTCATGGTTTTTGATATGATTTGATCCATTTGTTTGAATTTTATTGTTGATGTTCATGTTTGTTGGACCTAATGGATGTTTGATTGTTGTGATATGACCTAATTTTCATGCATAATTCATTGTTTGATCATTTGGATCATTGGATAAGTCCTTTGCTGCTGAAAGTTCTTTTTGGAAGTTGATTTTTTGCCACTGTCTTAGTGGTAATCGATTACCACAATCAAGGTAACTGATTACCCTGCTCATTTTGCACGTGTTTTTGACTTTTCTAAGAGGGTAATCGATTATCCACATACTGGTAATCGATTATCACTGGCACATAATGTGTTTTTCTTGCTTTTTGTTGCTTGTTTGGGTTCCTTTTCATCTTTAAACTTCATGGATTGATACTATGCTTATATGTGGATTGTTTTTGAGCTGTTTCACCTCACATGATAATTTGAATGTGACTCTTTGACGCGCGACTTTTGGTTTCCGTAACGCATGTACATGATTCGCTCGTTCTGTATTCTTAATGTGATGATCGTGTCGCATAATCCTTTGTGCCACTGGGATTGATTATTCTTGATGTTTACATTGCTGGATATATGATTCATGTTGATGTTTGTTTCCGATTCCATGATTGCGTGTTTGTTTCAAATGATTAATTGTAGAATTTTCAATGATGCCTTTGATGAATGTTTAAGTATGAGATGTCTTTGAAACTTGTTCATGCCTATTTGTTCATGCTTAATTATTTACACATGTGAATCAATTGATCCTGCTTGATGCTTGTTTATATTTACAATTCATGTGTGTTTGCTTAAATGTGAAGGCACGTTTTTTATCTTTTCTTTTGATGCATGATTACGCTTGGTGTTTGAACATGTTTTATTATTGATTGATTGATCTTAGATGCATACTTGTTATTGTGTTGTTACATGATTGTACATGATTGATGTATATCCATATGCATTTGTCTTGATGTGCATTGCTGCTGTCTTTTACACTTGTTGTTTTGGAGTTTCATATGTTGTTGAATGTGTACATGTTCTGGCTTGCTACCTTTCACACATGTTTTTGCCCAAAAACATGCGCTGTTAAAAGCTCTTTTGCTTGTGTGTTAGATTTTATTGATGTTTTGAGCTGAAAGGGTTGTTGTAGCTACTGCTTTTGTTTTGTTTTCTTTATTTTAGCTTGTTCTTGCATGCTCCCTAAGGACCTCCTAGTCCAACTTAATTTTTTATTAAGCTTAGAGTAGGATAGACATTAGGAGTTTAATTTATGCATGATAATAATAGGTTACTCCCTTTTAACCTCAACCTTAGGTCCATCTTTTGCATGCTAATATTATGATAGAATTTCCTTCTGCATCTTGACCTTAGGGAAATTTTGCATGACAATGTTAGGACCGAGTTTCCCTTTAGACCTTCTTTGCGTCTTTATCTTCTTCTCTCTCAAAACAACACCAAAACACTTAATAAAGATAATGTGCATTGTATTCCACGAGCCTTAAATACATGGGAAAAGGTGAGCGGATGAATTTCTAACCTCATATTAGGATAATTTATGCGCGAGATGCTTGGATCGTTGGCGCGAAGTATTTGATCCTATGCATAGACTTTAGTGAGATGCATATTCCAAATAAAGTCAACTCATTTCTCTAAAAATCAAAAACAAATTCAAATCTTTTTCATCCTTCGGGATCATTTGTCAAACCACTTTCAGAAAAAGTACGTTACTTTTTCTGTTATATCGCAAACAAGCATCGACTCTAACTGCTAGAATGGAAACATAACATCGCTCATAAAAAACACTAAGCAACCTGTGGTAAGCCAAACTACTGCTACTCTTATTTCTCATGTCAAATGAGAATACGTAGGTACAAGATGGCGAAGTCTTGGTGAGCAACCTTCCCTTTTTTCACCCGTAGTTTTCTGAACTACGTTGACTCTGACTTTGCTTGAGGGAATACGTAGGCATAGGGCGGTGAAGTCCTATCGAGTTTCCTTTTTCTTTTTCCTTTCCCGTTTCCGTTTAGCAGTAGGCTTTAAATAACACACCCTTTAATTAGACAACAAGCATGGATCCCATTGAGTACAATGGACGCGAAGGGGTGCTAATACCTTCCTCTCGCATAACCGACTCCCGAACCCAAGATTTAGTTGCGATGACCTTATCTTCTCCCTTTTTTCCAGGTTTTCTTTGATCGTTTCCTTTCCCTTCGTTGGGATAAATAATGTTTGGTGGTGAATCTTCTGTTTTTTCACCAGGTGTTTTTCGCAGTTGCGACAACTATTCGGGCTTATGTAATGTTTTGACTTATTCATGTCTTGTTTGAACTTTGAATGATACGATGTTTAAGTAATGTTTTGACTTATACATGTTTGCCTTGAACTTTGAATCCTATCCATGTTTATGTAATTTTTTGACCTATACATGTCTTGTATGAACCTTGAATGATACCATGTTTAACAAATGTTTTGACTTATACATGGTTTCCTTGAACGTTGAATGATACCATGCTTAAGTAATGTTTTGACTTATACATGTCTTGTTTGAACTTTGAACTTTATCCATGTTTAAGTAATGTTTTGACTTATCCATGCTTGTTTGAACCTTATCCATGTTTAATTAATGTTTTGACTTATCCATGCTTGTTTGAACCTTATCCATATTTAATTAATGTCTTTACTTATCCATACTTCTTTGAATCCTATCCATGTTTAAGTAATATTTTGACTTATACATGTTTGCCTTGAACTTTGTATTGATACCCATGTTTAAGTAATGTTTTGACTTATGCATGTCTTGTATGAACTTTGAATGATACCATGTTTAAGTAATGTTTTGACTTATACATGTCTTGTTTGAACTTTGAATCTTATACATGTTTAAGTAATTGTCGCTACTCGAAAAATGCAACGATGGAGAGGCGAAAATGGAAGAACTGAAGAGTCGCCATCGAACTTTATTTATCCCATAAGGGGAAGGGAAAACATCGAGAAAACCCTAAGGAAGGAATGGATAAGATGATCTCGTAACCAAGAAAAAGGGTTCAGAGGCCGGTTATACGAAGGGAAGGTATTAACACCCCTCGCATCCATCGTACTTGATGGGAACCATTTGTTTGTCATATATGTGAAGGTATTTGCTAACGGGTATTGCTTTCAAAGAGTGTTCCAAGGGATAAAGAGAAGGTCTAGAAATAGGGAAAAGAGAGATAAAGGGGAAGAAGAGACTCGGTAGGACTTCGGGGTCCTATGCCTACGTATTCTCAATAGATATGAGAAAGTCAAAGTCAACGTAGTTCGAACAACTATGAGTAAAGATGGGAAAGTGTGCTCGGCAAGGATTAGGGCCCTCGTGCCTCGTATCTTCACTTAAAAGAAGTGAAGAATCATAGCAGTCGTAGTTCGGCCTATGGTTTACTGGTATTTTTGTGGATGATGCTAACATACGCATTCTAGTAGTTAGTTGTGTCACAGCTTGCTTGTGGAGTCTTAGGCGTTACCTGTTTGCGGTAGAACGGACATAACATATCCTTTTGAAAAGAGATAGTTTTCGCCATCGAGGCAAGATGTCACGTTTGATTTGTGAAAGTTATTTTTAAGGGTGAAATAGGTCCTCGGATAGTAACCCCTTGCGGGTAGTACCCAATTCTTTATCTCAAAGATTTATTGTGAAAATGGTGTGGCGAATATAGTCACGTCTTCGTATTGAAAGACGGGTATCGAGACTATACACTCTAAAGTGAGTATCCTGATACTTGGAGAGGAAAAAGTATGCACTCAATCCTCTCTCTTTAGTTCAATATAAAGAAACTTCATTCTCTTAAAGGTGTTTTGATCTTGAATGGTAAGTGTTTTACGACAGTGAACCCTAAAGGTAATGTCAAGCACTCGGGATAGGAGAAGGCCTACGCCTAACCATTCAAAAACCATCCAAGTTTAATTAGGAAAAGAGTTTTGAAAATGCACTTGGTACGAGACCAAGGTTTAAGGAGACAAAACGAAACAGAGAAAAGTTTTGAAAAGAAAAGATGGTGAATTGGTTTAACAGTTTGTTGAGAAAATCCGCTTGACGTTGGATCAAGGGTTTGACTTATATTTATGTGCAAAAGTGTGGTAGAATGGAAGTCGGTTTGAAAATTGCTTGACGACGAGTCGAGGGTTTGGATTGAAAACGAAACTGGCTTGACAACGAATCAAGGGTTGAGGTACGAGAAATGATACTAGTCCCTGGGGGTGCTCCTAATATCGAAACCATAATGAAGTGCAACAGTCTGTGCGATAGGTTGATGGCGAATGCGGACGAGCACTCGACTTATAAAGGGGTGTTTGAAAATGGCTCAACGATGAATCGAGAATTAGTTTGAAAACGATTTAATCTACGCTAGTCCCTAGGGGTTCTCCTAGAAGATAAACCACAGTCAAATAAATATGAATGCATACATCAGAATGGGAGCGGGGTACATGCAAATTACACGGGATTGCACAAAATAAAAGGTCTCATTGTCAGGTAGCCTGAGAGAAAGTCGTGTGTATGCAATGTGTCCTAAACTAAGCCTTGAGCAAAAGTTAAACACAACTTCAAGTTAGGGTTTCTGACAAAGTCCAATAATCCGTCCACCAATTTAGGATTTTATGGTTTCAATAGTTATTATGTGTTTTGAAAGAATATGAATAAGAGAAGAAATGAATATGAATAGATACATGATATGAATAACATACAAGATATATGATAGTATAAATAGAATTATATTCACAATAATATATCAAGATAATTATTAACAAGTATATGAGCAAGATAATATAATATTGACTGAAAGTAAAGCTGTGTATATTTGACGGAAATTAAAGTTAGTGGTTAGTTTGTTATGAATTGAATCAGGACGGAATGTAACGCTAAATCGTCGTAGCTCGACTTATGATAAATGCCAAACTATAGGAGGTCGGGTAAATTGATATATGTGCTAAGAACATGATAGAGAAGTGATATTGAGGATCATTCTCCAATTAAAGCATATCGCACGGACAAAAGAAGGGTGGGATCCCGTCATAATCACAAACTCGTGTTAATTAATCGAGGGTAACCTCTCACGATCCCAAAGTATAGAAAAATGATCCAAATGATCTTTTTCTACAGATTTGAAATAATAAAGGTTAACAACCTCGAGAATTAAAATTCGTGAATCGAAAGACTTCATAGATTGAAAAATGAAATAAAATCGAAAATGAAGAAAATGAAAAGAGAAACAGAGGGTGGTCTCGGACTAATTACTATCTATCAATAATTTGACTGTTAATAATTTCGGGGGTCTCGTCATCGGCCCAATTTAAAATAGAGTTGAAATAAATAATAATAAATAAATAAAAATATAAAAGAAATATCAAGAAGAGGTAGTCAAATAATAATCATAAAAACTAACCAAAATCCGAAAAGTTATTAATTATCAACCTAAAAAAACAAAAACTCTTTAGAATAAATTAAAGAAAACCTAGAAAAACTTAATCAAAATAAAGGAAAGGAGGGGGTAAGGTTTTGAACATGGGTGAAAACCAAAACAAATGAGGATCATCTGGGCCATAAGCCCATCACCTCAATCCGGCCAAAAAAGATAAATAAAAAAGGGCATAGAACCTAGAGTGGAAAACACGATTTAGTAAAACTAAAATGGGATATTGAACCCATGATCCATCAATAAAACTTTTTATAAAAAAACCATGAACCTTGTGATGCAGCCACTAACATAGTATATTCTTAAAACACTTTCTTTGAAACCTAAAAGTCAAAACGAGGTAGTCATATTACCCCCTAAAGAAATACGCTCAGAAGATCACCCTTTCCTCCTTACCATTGTGTTTCACCATTGATTCTAAAGTCAAAGAAAATCGTAGTACTCGACCTTCTCATTCGTTCGCGCTTGGCCCCATAAGGTTTGTGGATTTTGCTTTTGTTCATATCTCGATTTCAAGAATTTGGTTCAAGTTCATCTGTCTCTTCTAGATCTATTTGATTTAGTTTTTTATTCGAGTTTCGGCCCAGTTCTTGTTCTTACTTCATCTCTTTCTTTATGTGTTGGCTATGGGTTGATTTCATTTTGAACAGGATTGAAGCTTATGTTGGAACAGGGTGTTAGTGAAACAAAGGGTTGGTTTAAGAATGAAAGTAGGTTGCGAGATTTAATGAAGCTAATGAATGTTGGGAAGAAGATGAGGGTTGAGGTCAAGTTGTTGAAAGGATCTCCCAAGGTTGTGAGAATTTTTTAGTTTTAAAGAAAAGTCTTGGGGAAAGGTTGGAGAGGTTTTTTTTGGAGATTTTTGAGCAGAAAACCAAAAATGAAAGGGAAGTTGCTGCTGTTTTCCTGAGAATTTGCAGGTTGTAAGGAGAGTGTTTTACAAGGTTGTGAATGGTGAGTTGAAGTTTGGGTTATGGTTGGTTGTTACCACAAGTGCATGTTCTGCAGTTTTTTTCGTGGTGTTAAGTTTTTCTTCCGCGGGCCTTTTTATCGTGTAGGGTTCATTTGTGTCTTTTTGAATCAAGGCTTGCCCTGTGAACAAAGAGGTCATGGTCGGTATGTATTGCGAGTGGGCCACAATTTATGAAAAGTCCATTGTTTGTGTCAATTTCACGACTCGAAGGATGTTGGCTTGGTTATCGTCTGTCGTATTCTTGCTTCAAGTCGGGTATGTTAAAACCATGTGGTTGGAAAAGTCCAAAAGTCGTTGTGGTGCGTTGGATGATGGATTAAATGTGGTGTCTTTTTTTTTTCTGTACAAATATTGGAGTTTCTTTTTTTTAAGGGATGAAATTGTAAATGAACCTATTGTGAACTCAAGAACATGGGCTTGTAAACTTGATGGGCTCAAGACTCTAATTGGAACGACTAGACTTTGGATTTTTTTTAAAAACGTTTTGTGATAATTGTGAAAAGGCTTAGCCTTTTTATTTTATTTTTTGGAGCATTTTGGTGTAAATCGACTTCACATATTAATCTTTAAATTTCATGAGAAAATCCTTTTAGGAATGATTTTAATAATGAATGGGCTTGGCCCAATTCGAAATTCGGAGTTATACCCTCCATATTTCTCTTTTCACCATGTCTGAAATTTGGCTATGAGGGCAATGTACTAAACTCTTAAATCAAGACATTTAGAATCTAAATCCTAATTAGAAACAAATTCCAACAATCCTGACTTCTTCTCTTAAAATAACATCTTGAACTACGAAGATGAATTCCCAACTTAAATCTATAACTGCACATCTTGACTGATCTTAATCATACAAGGCCCTTGAACCAGATTCACAAATGTACCAAGGACTAAATCCTGATATGATCCACTTGGTACCAAAGCACTGATTGAAAATGAATAGACTTCATATGATCTTCAACCATGAAGCACTAATAACTCAACCAGAGTCTGGTAACTTAATCCATACACTAACCATTCGAATAAATTGCACCCACATTGTCCTTGAATAATGGAAAAGAACTCTTGCCTGGCCAAAATTAGATCAGGACTATCTGGACTAAAAATGACATCATACACACACCTGTCTTGACAAGCCTCACATAAACCTTGCGACCACTTGAATTTGTGAACTGAAAGCTGAAACAACGTATCCCCCTTTTATATTTCTGAATGATGGTTGGTGAGTGGATGTACAGGCGAAAGCTATATATGTAGGACAAATTTGGGGTATGACAAATGTCCATATCTAATTGGCTTAAACCGAGTAAAATGAAATGTTTCAGCGTTCACTCTTTCGATGTATAAGATAATTAGATATGAAGAAGACTTCAAATTTGTCCAAAAAGAAAAAGAAGTGTTTGGGAAGTGAAATAACGAATCAATGTCAACCCTCGGGTAAACACTGAGAAACCGATAAAGGTCGTTATCACCAAAAGGATGACAGACCCATCACCAAAAGAATGATAGTGAACACATATCCCTAATCAACAAAAGGATTTAGGGAGACACTCGTACAATCTGACACCAAAAGGATGACAGGCCTATCACCAAAAGGATGATAGGGTGGCACACACACAATCCTGACACCAAAAGGATGCAGGTTCTATCACCAAAAGGATGATAGAGAACTCACGCATAATCCCAACACCAAAAGGATGCAGGGGTCTATCACAAAAAGGATGATAGAGGGATGCTCATAAGCTACTTACCACCTAAAAGATGATAATAACTTCCTGTCGCTACTCGAAAAATACACGCAACGACGGGGAAGGCGAAAAGGAAAAGGACAGAAGAGTCGCCACCGAACTTTATTTATCCCATGAGGGGAAAGGAAAATATTGAGAAAACCTTAAGAAAAGAACGGATAAGATGGTCTCGCAACCATAGATGGGTTCGGAAGCCGGTTATGCAAAGGGAAGGTATTAGCACCCCTCGCATCCATCGTACTCGATGGGAACCATTTGTTTGTCGTGTGCGGTTATATTTGCTTAAAGATTATGCTAAAAAAAGTGTTCCGAAGGGTAAAGAAAAGGGTTAGAAACGGGGAAAGAGAGGTAACTGGGGGAAGAAGAGAAAGAACAGACTCGGTAGGACTTCACGGTCCTAGGCCTACGTATTCTCAACGGATATTAGAAAATCAGAGTCGACGTAGTTCGGGAAACTACTTATATGAGGGATTGTGCTCGCCAAGACATCGTCGTCTTGTGCCTACGTATCCTCATCTGGTATGAGAAATCAGAGCAGCCGTAGTTCGGCCTACGATTTGTTGATGACTTTATGGATGATGCTATCGTACGCATTCTAGCAGTTAGGTGTATTGCTGCTCGCTCGTTGGAGACTTAGGCATTACCTGTTTGCGGTAGAATGGACGTATCATATCCTTTTTGAAAGATTAGTTTTCGCCATGCGAGGCAAGATGTCACATTTGATTTGTTGAATTGTTTTTTTAGGGGCGAGATAGGTCCTCAGATAGTAACCCCTACGGGTAGTACCCAATTCTTTATCTCAAAGTTTTTGTTATGAAAGGGTGTGGCGAACATAGCGTCTTCGTATTGAAAGACGAGTATCAAAACCACACACGCTACAGTGAGCATCTCGACACTCGGAGAGGAAGAAGTCTACACTTAATCCTCTCTCTTTAGTTCAATACAAAGAGAACTTCATTCTCTTATTAAAGTGTTTTTGGTTTTGAATGGTAAGTGCTTTCGCGACGGAGAACCCTACGGTAAACGTCAGCACTCGGGATAGGAGAAGGCCTACGCCTAACCACTCTACGACCGTTCAAGTTTTGTTACAAAAATAAGTTTGAAAATGCGCTCGGTGCGGGACCGAGATTTTAGGTGGGGAAAGTTGCGGAAGGAAGTTGTAGAAGGAGATAGGTGGCAGATAGAGTCACGTCTTCGTATTGAAAGACGAGTATCGAGACCACCCACACTACAGTGAATATCCCAACACTCGGAGAGGAAGAAGTCTACACTCAATCCTCTCTCTTTAGTTTAATACAAAGAGAATCGATTTATTTATTGTAAGTGTTTTGAAAATGAACTCGGTACGGGGCCGAGGTTTTTTAGGAGAAAAAGGTGTGGATGAAAACGTCTTCATATTGAAAGACGAGTATCAAAACCACCCACACTACAGTGAGCATCTCGACACTCAGAGAGGAAGAAGTCTACACTCAATCCCCTCTCTTTAGTTCAATACAAAGTGAACTTTATCCTGTTGTTAAATATGGTGAGTTGGTTTAACCATTATTTGAGAAAATCCTCTTGACATTGTGTCAAGTTTTTTAGTTGCTTAAAAAGATTTGAGGTGAAGCGAGCAAGGTCAATGGCGACGCACAAGGCAATCGGCTTACAAGGTCAAAAATGGCTCGATGAGAATCGAGAGTTTGTTTTCTTGAAAATAGTTTTTAGAACCAAAGGTAAAAAAAATGACCAACAGTAAATGTGCATAAAAACCATACCAACACAACGGGTTAATCGGCTTAAAAAAAACAAAACACAAAAAAAAACGTGAAAGACAGAGGTCTGACACTGGCGGCAGTGTCGTGTGACACGGCCCGTGTCACAGTTCCAGGAAAAAAATGAGTTAAGTCAAACAGCGGTGTGACATGGCCGCCCGTGTTGCATGACACGGCCAGTGTCACAAGGTCTGGGGGGAAATGCAAAAAAACTTAAACAGCGGTGTGACACGGCCGCCCGTGTTGCATGACATGGCCCGTGTCACAAGGTCTGGGCCAAAAAGTTAAACATAGGTGTGACACGGCCGCCCGTGTTGCATGACACGGCCCGTGTCACAAGGTTTGGACCAAGAAACGTTAAGCAGTGGCATGACACGACCGCCCGTGTTGCATGACACGGCCCGTGTCAGCCCTGCTGTGTAAAATCTGACTTTTTTCTTTGTTTTTCCTTCCTTCTTGGGTTTTTTCAAAAGGTTTCTTGGTCCCCCTAGGGATCTTACATGTTATACACAGCACAACAACACTCAAACAAAGAGAATAAATGACAAATGCACAATATAAAAGAAGAAAAGAGTTTTAAGAAATGGATACCCAAGAGTTGTTACCCTTCTTGCAAAGCCTCCACTGATTTTGGCTAGGTGTTCACTTCTCTTCACTCTATGCTTTGATGGCTCTCCTTCTCAATGGCTCCCTTGTATTTCTCTTTTACTCTCTTAATCTTTGGCTGGTTTTTGCTCTCTCTATTTTTCTAGTTTTTCTAGGGTTTCTTTGCTCTTTTTAACTTCTTGCTCTCAAAATGTGTATGTATCTCTTATGTGTATGAATGGATAATGTGTGTCTATATCCTTTTTGCAGCCTCCTATCCCCTTCCATTTCAACTTTTTTGCTGCATTTTCTGTTGTACCAAAATCATAGCTCTTGCACAACTTTCAATCTTCAAAGTTTCCATTTTTGGGAGTACTTATCACCTCTTTCTTGGTGCAGCCCCACATCTTTCCATTTCTAGGCCTGTTTTGTTGTATTTTTTTTCTGCAGCACTCTACCTTGCCCTTCATCCTTGTAGCCATTGGTTGGCTTATGCTTGGACACACACATGTAACCAATAACACTACCTTTTGGATAACATTTTCAAATTCTGATTTTTGATGTGTAGATGTATCAACATAAGCTTATAGCCTTGGTTTTGTGACATAAAATGATTTTGTAATATGATACACATTGCCACCTCTTGCATGGGGGCTGTTTTGGACCATATTCAAATTGCCCATGAATGCATGCATAGCCTTGATCTTGAGATATTCCAACATTGAATTAACTCTTAAATAGTTTCCTTGCATGTCTGTAAGCACAAAGAGGATCATGTGGACTTGATGGGGCATGGGGAATACCATGGCATGAAGTTATATTTAGAAACTTGAATTAAGACTAGAAATAGCTTAATTTTCTAAGCATTACCAAGAGTTTGGATTTTGTAACTAATGTGACATTCTTGCAAATGTCATGAAATTTCTCTTTGTAATATTCTTGAATCTAGCCTTGAATTCATGAACCTTGAATTTGGAATGATAGGGCTTGCTTATGTCAATCAATTTGCAAGGGATAAAGTCTTGATTTATGGACTTGTGATCTTTGAACTCCTCTTGATCATAGAATTGGAAACAAAGTTGGATGGGAAAAATCTCGCATTAGGCCTTGCACTTCATGCTCTTTAGGAATAATAATCTTGAATATCCTAATACGAAGAGGGAAAATTTTAGGGTGCAACACTTCCCAATCTTGGAGGTAACCAACACCAAAAGGATGCAGGCTAGGTTGAATTGGCGGGTTCAGCTATCATCAAAAGGATGATAGTAAGGCAATTGACAAAAGGTCAAGTTTGCTGGAGACAACTCACTGGGGGACGCCCAAGAGAAAGATTGGTTTGAAATAAATTAATGGGGAACACCCATTGACTTGCTTGGGGTCATAGATTTGACAATAAAAGGTTGAAATAATTTCATGAGAAACGCCCATGAACTTTGAAGAAGATGCCCCTGATTGGGCTTAGTTTTCCTTTAAAACTCTCGATCTTGGTCAACAAAAGGTTGAACAACTTTCATGAGGAACACCCATGAACTTTGAAGAGGATGCCCCTGGCTAGGCTAAACGTCGCTTTGAAAATCTTAAATCTGCCAAAAAAAGGTCGAACAACTTCGTGGGGGACGCCCACGGTCTTGCGGAGTAATGCCCCTGACTGGGATGAATACGGTCTTGACAACTGATCAACCCTAAGGTTGAAATAACTTTGTGGGGAACGCCCACAATATTGAAGAAAAACGCCCCTGGATGGGGCTGAATACGGTCTTGACAACTGGTCAACCTTAAGGTTGAAATAACTTCGTGAGGAATGCCCACGGTCTCGAAGAAAAACACCCTTGACTGGGCTAAATACGGTCTTGACAACTGGTAAACCCTAAGGTTGAAACAACGTCATGGGGGATGCCCATGGTCTTGAAGGAGATGCCCCTGACTAGGCAGAAGATCATCTTGAAATTCTGATCAACCATAAGGTTGAAATAGCATCATGGGAGATGCCCATGGTCTTAAAAAAAGTTGCCCCTGGCTGGGCTGAACCTTGTTTTGATATCCTTGAACTTCATGAGGGGAACCCACGATATTGCAAAAGATGCCTCTGAACGGGCTAAAGATATTCTTGAGAAATCTATGAAATTGATCCTGAACCTAGGCTCGCACATGTGAATGCTTGATACAAGAATGATGTTCCATAATGAATGGAAAATGCAAATGCAAATGCTGATGTGCAAAGATGCAAGAGCTGGGGAAGTATTATATGGTTTGGGTATACATATGATACAAGATGCTTATGATATTGAATGTGATGCATATGGTGCACGTGATTACATATGGTGACTGGAAATGCAAGTGCCGACATGACGGACTTTTGGCAGCTGCCAATGCGAATTGGACTTTGGGTGGTGGGAGGGTTTGGTTTCCTCGACATACAGTTTGTTGAAGACGCCATTATTGAATTAGACGGGGATGCTATTTTGATGTCCCAAGTCTGAGTACTTGGTGATTTATTGTGAACTTGCTTCATAGAAGATCATAATTTTTGCTCGATGGTCAGGGTGACTTGGTCTTGCCCCAGCCTGAATATGGCAATGATCTGCCCCTTACTAATCTGACATGAAGTTGTGGAATCTAAACTTTGATGCTTTGGGATGAGTTTCCCCTGATTGGGGTGTTGAATGATTTGCCCCAGCCTGTGGGTTTTGAAGTAACTTCGCTTCGTGTCAGCCACTGAAAGTCAAGTTCTTTCCTCGATTGCCCCTTGTTGGAATGGCTTTGATGTCTAGCACTGATTTACCATTAAGATTGTACATTCACAAATGGGAATATTAATGCGAAGTTCAATGTAAGTTTTGAAAAAGTGTCGTTTATTAAGTGTCATGATAGTGTGAAGCGAATGGACCGTTAACCCAGACATTGTGCTAATTTTGTTAGGCGTAAAAGATATAGCAAGGATAATGACACCAATGCAGATGATTAGCGTATACGTGAGGAGTCAGTTTACGCAACCTTACAATAGTACGCTTTCAGAATAAACCTCGCCTCAATTAGGTCCTTTAAGGGTTGTAACGTGGTCTGGTTCACGGTTAATGAAACAAAAGATATTAGGCTCAAAGTATGATTTGTACCCATCTCTTCTTCTTGATGATCTCCAATCCTAATTTCAGTTAATTTTGCACCTGCTATCCTGACGGTGTAAGCTTGATGATTCAAGGTTTGCTCGAAATGGAAGGCACCCTATTTTGCTTTTTGATGGATGTCAGTGACCCTTTTGATATTGATATGGTGGTCACTGAATCTTATTTTGTTTTTGTTGAGGGCTTCGGAATCCCTTTTGCTTTTGATCCCTAACTTTTGCATGAATTGACTTTGCTTGTCAGATCCATCGGGATTGCCTTGATGATTTCCTAAGTACCCTTTAAAGTTCTCGACTTAGCAGGCTTTTGATTGATTGATATTTTTTTTATTCTGTTGGAGGATTGTGACTGCCATGTCATGGATCGTTAATGAACAACCGTTATGTCCTTTCGATTTTGCTTTGCAATTTGAGTGTGTAGTTGGATTAGCTGAACAACTACCCTGCCCCAGGTCGAGTGTAAGGGTTTGAATATCCGAAGGAAACTACTACTTCTAGGCTCGAAGCGGTTGACTAGGGGTTAACTCATTATACCTCCAGTGTTTGGGAAATTGGAACAATGCTTGCACATCATCGACGAGATTCTATCTGAAAGCATACCATTTGTAATCATGAGTATTTCGTTTTCGTCATCCTCCCTCCAATCATGCTAAACAATAGTTGGTAAAGAGTGAAGTGAATAAAATATGTGTTTGTGATTGTGATGAGTGAAAAATGAGTGAATACGACATAATTAATTCAAAACATGCATAAGCAATGCATTATTAAAAACCAAATACGAATGGAAATGTTTAAAGCATACAATACTTAAATAAGCAAAGACAAAATACAAGAAAGCAGGAAATGATATGACAACAAGATTGCCTTCTTCAAGAAACTGAACTTAACACTATTTGATTTGACTTGATCTGGTGCTGGCACTAGCTGGCTGGTAGCATAAGGTTGTTGATACCGTTTGGAGACTTATCTTTGAAGTTGATAGCATTTTTGTCGATCATGTCTTGAACCTTGTGCTTGAAAGCCCTACAGTCCTCAATGGTGTGACCTAGAGCGCCTTTATGAAACTCACAATGAGCATTTGCATCATAGTCGGCAGGAATGACAGTTGGGGAGACCAAATCTCTTGAAACAATAGCCTTCTTTTCCAGCAACTGAGCAAGGATACTAGCCTATGGAATTGGCAGGTGATCAAAGACTCTATCTGGCCTTCATGTTCTCTGTTGATTAAGCTGACGTTGTTGGCGAGCACCTTGCTGCTATTTGAGCAACTTGTAGTTGTTGTTGCTGAGGAGGATACTAATACCCTTGCTTGTTGTAAGGTTATTATTGAGGAGCCTGGCTGCTGAGGAATTTGAGCTTGAGCTGCTTGAACAGCTGGAGGATAAGGCAATGGAGCGGGAGCCTATTGAGGAACTTGCCCTTTCTGCAAAAAGATGGCATTTGTTTCACCCTCCTTTCTCTTGTATCCATTGAAAGGTTTCTTAGCCCCTATCCTGACTGCTAGAACCTCCTTGGATCTTTTCCTCTCTTCATACCTTTCTTCAAATCTCTCACCGCTGATCACTAAGTCAGAGAATCCAGCAGCGACATTATCAATCAGTTTCTCATAGTACTGGTCTTGCAAAGTAGCCATGAATATGTCAATCAGTTCACGGTCGACAAGAGGTGGATGTATCCTTGTAGTTAGCTCTCTCTATCATTGCGCGTACTCCTTAAGGGTTTCGCTATCCTTCTGAGTCATACTCTAAAGTTGAGTACGCTTTGGAGCAAGATCGGTGTTGTACCTATATTGTTTGACAAATGCATCAGCTAGTTCAGCCCAAGTGCGCACACTGTTACACTCCAGCTGCATATACCATTCGAGTGATGCCCCAGACAAGCTATCTTCGAAGCAATGAATCATAAACTTTTCATCTCTGGCATAAGCGGCCATCTTGCGACAGTGCATCTTCAAATGAATGTTCGGGAAGCTGAGGCCTTTGTACTTTGAGAATTCTGGTGCTTTAAACTTAGGAGGAATAATGACATCAAGTGCCAAGCATAATTCCAGAGTACTAAGAGAGTTTGAATTGTGCCCCTTTATGACTCGAAGTTTCTCAGCTAGATCACGACACATTTTGATGGCTTCAGAATCCTGAGCGACAACAGGACTTCCAATAGGGATGGCAACATGATAGTTTTGCACGTCATCATACCGATCCAACAGATTCTCTAAGGAACGGGGATCTGAACAACAGTAGGTTGAGTTTGTAGGACAGCTCCAACAGTAACTCCAGGCGCTGGGATTGGTTGAGAAGTGGTTCCTTCAGCTACGACAGCAAAGTTCATTGGCATCCCATAGGGGTTAGGAACGGGAACTGAAAGTCTTAAGGTAGACCCTTGCCTCTGACCATTGTTATTAATAACAGCAGTAGCTTCCCTCTATCCTTCTGGAAAGGACATGTAAACTTGGTAAATTAGTGGTTGCACTTTAGCTTGGAGGGTTTTGCAATCTTCAGTCGAATGCTCCCTGATATCCCTAATGCTTATCGAGATTGTACCCAAGAGGGTATGGTTCTGGCAATAGCTTGAGAGTCTTGGGCTCCAACAATGAGCTTTGAACCAGATGCGGCAGAAGATGACTGTATGACATAGGAACCGGATGAAGAGAAGTATTCCTCCTTTCTAAATTGTTGCGAGGCCTATGCTGATTCTGACTGATATCCTTGGCCATGAGCTCATTGATTAAAATAAGGAGCAATCCATGGTTTCTGGGATGAGACTTTATGCAAGGTTGGTTGCCCATAAGGATAACATGGCACTGAAAATGATGAATGTTGAGAAGATGGGGGACTATAAGGTTTTGCTGGTGTACCCTGGGAATACTAAACGTTTGCTATGAATGCATTGATTACATCCTCTTCTTCCTCTCAGGAATCGCTAAGGGATTCAGTCTTACCGGCATGAATACTTGAGGCGTCTTGGATTTGTCCACTCTTGAGGTAGCTTTCGATGCGTTCTCCTACTATTAAAGAAGTTTGATGGTGCACTGTCAGCCATTCTTTCAAGATAAGAGCTATGCAGACTGTTTATGAGCATGTTGATTAATTCCCTATTCAAGAGTGGTGGTTGCACTCTGGCTGCTAATTCTCTCCAATGTTGTGCATATTCCTTAAAGGATTCATTGCCATTCTAAGATAGGATTTGCAGTTGCATGCGACTGGGAGCCACGTCCAGATTGCACCGGTAATGCTTTAGAAAAGCGCTAGCTAAGTTCTTCCATGATTGGATGCAACTTCTTTCTAAGTCCATGTACCAACTCAAACATGCCCTACTCAAACTGTCTTATTAACTTATCGTTATGAGTATAAGAGGTCATTTCTCGACAGAAAATCACCAAATGATGCTTCGGGCAACTAAAGCCTACATACTCCTCAAAGTTGGGTACCTTGAATTTCGGAAAAATCACCAAGTCTAGCATTAGACACATATCAGCAGCATCGATCCAGGGCGTATCATGCACTTTCATAACTTTGGAATTTCTCCTCAATGGCACGAAGCTTTTCCTTCATGGCATCAGTTGATGGCACCCTCTAGGGTCAAGTAGGAATGCTTACTTGTGGAAGAACGTCATCAGGAAGAAGATCATACAGTGGATTAGTTGCCACAGTAAATCCTGGTAGGGAACCAATATTCTGGCGGTTGTTCCCTAACATAGCTACCTCAGCTTTCTTCGTCTAGCTGGCCTTTCAAGGCGTCTACGTTCCTCTTGCTTCAAATGCTTCAAAACTCCCACATGTTCAAAATGAGTGTCGGGAAATCAACCTCGGGTTATGAACAGGGGATGGGTGAGCTCTTCGTATTTTTGGTCAGAGAAGGATATGCAAAATGATACATAGATAGATATGCTTATGCAATGTTATGAATGCATACAAGAATAGATCAACAGTAGGGGTCAAGGTCACAGATCCTGCAAGACAACACAACGAGATATCTCTCACCTTAGGTAGGCAATCTATTGGTTTATAAGAGGGCATCTCAAAGGCTTTAAACAAAGTCCCATGAACTAACCCTCAAAAGTTTTCTATTAAAACGATGATTCGTAAGACAGTAATCCCTTTAAAGACGAGCACAGAGTTATGTCTTAATAACCTTTGGAATAGGGTTCTAAAAAGGTCCTCAGAATCACGGACTCCCAAGTCGGAAATAAAGACACCATTACAACTACTCGTAAGACATAATCATCCCAAAGGGGCCTCAACTGAGCGGTGGAAGTCAAACCAACTCAACGAGTCCTAAGTCTCGCAAATAAAAAAGCAACTACCTCCTAACTTAGTGTATACTAGAAAAGCTCGGGTAGAAAGCTTTTTTCCTTATAAAACATCCCCAATAAACACAGCATGATAAAATAATAAAATAAAATAAATTACAAACGCGACAAACAAACTAGGTTTGGCTTTCTAGGCGTCCCGAGCAGAGTCGCCAAGTCGTAGCTACTCGAAAAATGCAACTACGGAGAGGTGAAAATGGAAGAACAGAAGAGTCGCCATTGAACTTTATTTATCCCATAAGGGGAGGGGAAAACATTGAAAAACCCCTAAGGAAGGAATGGATAAGATGATCTCGTAACCAAGAGAAAGGGTTCGAAGGCCGGTTATGCAAAGGGAAGGTATTAGCACCCCTTGTATCCATTGTACTCGATGGAAACTATTTGTTTGTCATATGCGTTGAAATTCTGGTATACAGATCACATGTGTTCCAAGAACATTGATCTCTGCTCAACAAGGACGAGGACAGATCATGACCAATTTAAATTTCTTTAAATTGTCCCAATGTCATGACCAATGTCACAACCTCTGTTGTGACATCTGCAGTCTCTCATACTATTTATCTAACCATTTAGCTTACAGAATTGTAAATGCAGAAAGATAAACGACACAGTAATTGTTCACCCAGTTCGGTATCAACAACACCTACATCTGGGGGCTACCAAGCCAGGGAGGAAATTCACTATTAGTAGAATCAATTCAAAGTCAAACCTCCAATTTGCACTTCTCACTTAATCTCTACCCAATGACACTTCAGCCTAGAGACCCTCTAGTACCTGAGTATACCCACTCACTCCCCCTCAATCACTCAACAGTGATATCACACAATTACAAAAATAGTATGAAGAGACACTTCATACACACCTTGATCTTGCTTCACAGCTTTTATCAAGGAAATCACACACTCTTGCTTCACAGCTTCGAGTGAGACACAACCTAGAATCTACCTAACCAAAACAATCATCCACCAGATAATTGCTTGGATTACAAGTATTCCTAAACAAAATTTGCACGTGAAGAACAACCCTCTTCACTTACAATTATGTCTACCACAATGCATCATACAATGCAAAAGGTCACTTACACACAAGGGACTCTCGACCCTAGACCTCTATTTTACACTCTGATTTTTCTTGATGTGAGTGCTTGCTTTTCTTCTGCTTCTGCTCCTCCTTTTATAGTCGTGCAGACTGGGCATGGGCTGTGCAGAAGTAACAAATATTAGTTTTAATAAATCAAAACTAATTTCCACAATTCAAGGTGCTGCCCAATTAGGTCATGGCATGGTCAGCATTGCCTTGAATCTCTCCTGATATAACTCAGAAGTCATAACATGTTTCCTGATATTTAGCCTGATATAAATCAGGTATCATAACAGAAAAACAAACTCAGCCCGTCTGATGTCATACGATCCATGTCATGAAATTTAGTATGACATTCAGTTTCACTTCCTCTTAGCTGACCAGCTTGCCCGGCTGAACACTTATGTAGAATCTTAATCATGACAGTCATGGTTACTCCAATCTTCTGCAGAATAATATTAGAAACAAGTTTTCTAAAAGGTCTCCAAGATCCTTTTATGAATACCAATACTATCTGTTCTTGTTCCTAGTCCATCTCCTTGACATATTTACTGATGAGGTATTTTCAACATGATCTCATCAATCCAAACCAGTTCTGTCAAGAGATATACACTGGCAGCTCCTTCTGTTGTCATGCAACTATGTCTTGCAACTGGGTCTTGCTTAAAACACATGACAACACACCACAACCTACATTGTTGTGGTTGCACACCTCACACTGCCTGTGAGGAACTTCATCACAACTTAACCTGTTGTGGTTGCACACCTCACACTGCCTGTGAGGAACTAGGCTACTGCTACCCCATAGAAGTGCCTGTTGTGCCAGACAGCTATGTCATTGCTTTGGTAATGACATCCATGACAGCTGTCATTTCTTCAGCCTCTGCTAGCTCTTGCTTGCTATAGCAGTGCCTATTGTGCCAAACAGCTATGTCATTACTTTGGTAATGACATCCATGACAACTATCCTTTCTTCAGCCTCTGCTAGCTCTTGCTTGCTCTTGTTGCACTCGACCTCGATGTCAGCCTCTGCTAGCTCCTGCTGCATCCATGACATCAGTTATGTCATCTACTTTTGTTAGCTCCTGCTGCACCAGATGTCAACCATTGACAGCAGTTCAGTTATTCATATGTCATTACTTTGGTAATGACATTCATGTCAGCAGTTCTTTCACCAGCTCCTGCTTGCTCCTTTAGTGATGTCATAACTCTGGTAATGACATCCATGTCAGCAGTTCTTTCACCAGCTCCTGCTTGCTCCTTTAGTGATGTCATAACTATGGTAATGACATCCTGCTTATCATTAATGTAGAATCTTGTTTTACCACAATTTAGCCAATCATAGAATCATGGATAATTCTATATCATAGAACCATGGAACCAACATGCGTGAAGGTATTTGCTAACGGATATTTCTTTCTAAGAGTGTTCCAAGGGATAAAGAGAAGAGCTAGAAATAGGGAAAAGAGAGATAAAGGGGAAGAAGAGACTCGGTAGGACTTCGCGGTCCTATACCTACGTATTCTCAATAGATATGAGAAAGTCAGAGTCAATGTAGTTCGAAGAACTATGGGTAAAGCCGGGAAAGTGTGCTCGGCGAGGATTGGGGCCCTCGTGCCTATGTATCTTCACTTAAAAGAAGTGAAGAATCAGAGCAGTCGTAGTTCGACCTACGGTTTGCTGGTATTTTTGTGGATGATGCTAACGTACGCATTCTAGTAGTTAGGTGTATTGCATCTTGCTTGTGGAGTCTTAGACGTTACCTCTTTGCGGTAGAATGGACGTAACATATCCTTTTGAAAAGAGATAGTTTTCGCCATCGAGGCAAGATGTCACGTTTGATTTGTGAAAGTTATTTTTAAGGGTGAAATAGGTCCTCGGATAGTAACCCCTTGCAGGTAGTACCCAATTATTTATCTCAAGGATTTATTATGAAAATGGTGTGGCGAATATAGTCACGTCTTCATATTGAAAGATGACTATCGAGACCACACACTCTAAAGTGAGTATCCTGATACTTAGAGAGGAAGAAGTATGCACTTAATCCTCTCTCTTTAGTTTAATACAAAGAGAACTTCTTCTCTTATTAAAGGTGTTTTGATCTTGAATGGTAAGTGCTTTATGACAGTGAACCCTAAAGGTAATGTCAAGCACTCGGGATAGGAGAAGGCCTACGCCTAACCACTCTATAACCATCCAAGTTTTATTAGGAAAAGATATTTGAAAATGCACTTGGTACGAGACCAAGGTTTAAGAAGATAAAAAGAAACAAAGAAAAGTTTTGAAAAGAAAAGGTGGTGAATTGGTTTAACAGTTTGTTGAGAAAATCTGCTTGACATTGGATTAAGGGTTTGACTTATATTCGTGTGCAAAAGCATGGTGGAATGGAAGTGGGTTTGAAAATGGCTTGACGACGAGTTGAGGGTCTAGATTAAAAACAAAACTGACTTTACGACGAATCAAGGGTTGAGGTGCGAGAAACGATACTAGTCCCTGGGGGTGCTCCTAATATCGAAACCATAATAAAGTGAAACAGTGTGTGCGATAGGTTAATGGCGAATGCGGACGAGCACTCGACTTACAAAGGGGTGTTTGAAAATGGCTCGACGACGAATCGAGAATTAGTTTGAAAACAGTTTAATCTACATTAGTCCCTAGGGGTGCTCCTAGAAGATAAACCACATTCAAAGAAATACGAATGCGTACATCGGATTGGGAGAGGGGTACTCGCAAATTACACGGGGTTGCACGAAATAAAAGGTCTCATTGTCAAGTAGCCCAAGAGAAAGTTGTGTGTGTGCAATGTGTCCTAAACTAAGCCTTGAGCAAAAGTTGTACACAACTCCAAGCTAGGGTTTCTGAAAAATTCCAATGATTCGTCACTTGGACAAACAACCAACAGTCCACCAATTTAGGATTTTATGGTTTCGATAGTTATTATGTGTTTTAAAAGAATGTGAATAAGAGAAGAAATGAATATGAATATATACAGGATATCAATAATATACAAGATATATGACAGTATAATCATGATAATATTCACAACAATAAATCAAGATAAATATTAACAAGTATATGAGCAAGATAATATAATATTGACTGAAAGTAAAACAGTGTATATTTGACGGAAAGTAAAGTTAGTGGTTAGTTTGTTATGAATTGAATCGGGACGAAATGTAACGCTAAACCGTCGTAGCTCGACTTATGATGAATGTCAAACTATAGGAGGTCACGTAAATTGATATCCGTGCTAAAAACAAGATAGAGAAATGATATTGAGGATCATTCTCCAATTAAATCATGTCACACGGACAAAAGAAGGGTGGGATCTCGTCTTAATCACAAACTCGTGTTAATTAATCGAGGGTAACCTATCACGATCCCAAAGTATAGAAAAATGATCCAAATGTTCATTTTCTTCAGATTTGAAATAATGAAGGTTAACAACCTCGAGAATTAACATTCGTGAATCAAAAGACTTCATAGATCGAAAAATGAAATAAAATCGAAAATGAAGAAAATGAGAAGAGAAACAGAGGGTGGTCTCAGACTAATTACTACCTATCAATAATTTGACTGATAATAATTTCGGAGGTCTTGTCATCGATCCAATTAGAAATAGAGTTTAAATAAATAATAAATAAATAAATAAATATCTAAAAGAAATATCAAGAAGAGGTAGTCAAATAATAATCATAAAAACCAACCAAAATCCTAAAAGTTATTAATTATCAACCTAAAAAAACAAAAAAAAATTAGAATAAATTTAAGAAAACCTAGAAAAACTCAATTAAAATAAAGGAAAGGAGGGGGGTAAGGTTTTGAACATGGGTGTAAACCAAAACAAATGAGGATCATCTGGGCCATAAGCCCATCACCTCAACCCGACCAAAAAATATTAAAAAAAAGGGCATAGAACTTAGAGTAGAATACACTGTTTAGTAAAAATAAAATGGGTTACTGAACCCATGATCCATCAATAAAAATTTTTCTTATTAAAAAATAAGCCATGAACCTTGTGATGCAGCCACTAACATAGTATATTCTTAAAACACTTTCTTTGAAAGCTAAAAGTCAAAACGAGGTGGTGATATTACCTCCTATAGAAATACACTCAGAAGATCACCCTCTCCTCCTTATCATCGCGTTTCACCATTGATTCGAAAGTCAAAGAAAATTGGCGTACTTGACCTTCTCATTCGGTCGCGCTTGGCCCCATAAGGTTTGTGGATTTCGCTTTTGTTCATATCTTTATTTCAAGAATTTGGTTCAAATTCATCTGTCTCTTCAAGATCTATTGGATTTGGGTTTTTTATTCGAGTTTAGACTCAGTTCTTGTTCTTACTTCATCTCTTTCTTTATGTGTTGGCTATGGGTTGATTTCATTTTGAACAGGATTGAAGCTTATGTTGGAACAGGGTGTTAGTGAAACAAAGGGTTGGTTTGAGATGGAAAATAGGTTGCGGAATTTGATGAAGCTAATGAAGGTTGGGAAGAAGATGAGGGTTGAGGTCAAGTTGTTGAAGGGATCTCCCAAGGTTGTTGTGAGGATTTTTGAGTTTTAAAGAAAAGTTTTGGGGAAAGGTTGAAGAGGTTTTTTTTGGAGATTTTTGAGCGAAAAACCAAAAATGAAAGGGAAGTTGCTGTTGTTTTTCTGAGAATCTGCAGGTTGTGAGGAGAGTGTTTTACAAGGTTTTGAATGGTGAGTTTAAGGTTGGGCTATAGTTGGTTGTTACCACAAGTCCCTGTTCTGCAGTTGTTTTCATGGTGTTAAGGTTTTTCTTCTGCGGGCCTTTTTATCGTGTAGGGTTCATTTGTGTCTTTTTGAATCAAGGCTTGCCCTGTGAACAAAGAGGTCATGGTCGGTATGTATTTCGAGTGGGCCATAGTTTGTGGTAAGTCCATTATTTGTGTTGATTTCACGACCCAAAGGGTGTTGGCTTGGTTATCGTCTGCCGTACTCTTGCTTCAAGTCGGGTATGTGAAAAACATGTGGTTGGAAAAGTCCAAAACTCGTCGTGGTGTGTTGGATGATGGATCAAATGTGGTGTCTTTGTTTTTTTTTTTATTTTCTGTACAAATATTGGAGTTTCTTTTTTTTAAGGGATGAAATTGTAAATGGACCTATTGTGAACTCAAGAGAATGGGCTTGTAAACTTGATGGGCTCTAGACTCTAATAGGAACAACTAGACTTTGGATTTTTTTAGAAAAGTTTTGTGATAATGGTGAAAAGGCTTAGCCTTTTTATTATTTTTTTGGAGCATTTTGGTGTAAATCGACTTCACATATTAATCTTTAAATTTCATGAGCAAGGTCTTTTAGGAATGATTTTAATAATGAATGGGCTTGGCCCAATTCGAAATTTGGAGTTATACCCTCCTTATTTCTCTTTTCACCACGCCTGAAATTTGGCTATGAGGGCAATGAACCAAACTCTTAAATCAAGACATTTAGAATCGACATCCTAATTAGAATCAAATTCCAACAATCCTTTCTTCTTTTCTTGAAATAAGATCTTGAACTATGAAGATTAATTCCCAACTTAAATCAATAATTGCACATCTTGACTGATCTTAATCATACAATGCCCTTGAACCAGATTCACAAACGTACCAAGGACTAAATCCTGATATGATCCACTTAGTACCAAAGCCCTGATTGAAAATGAATAGATTCCATATGATCTTTAACCATGAAGCACTAATAACTCAGCCAGAGTCTAACAACTTAATCCATACACTAACTATTTAAATAATTTGCACCCACACTGTCCTTGAATAATGAAAAAGAACTCTTGCCTGACCAAAATTAGGTCAGGACTATCTCGACTAAAAATGACAGTAATGTCTTGACTTATCCATGTTTTGGCTTGTATTCATGATTAAGTGGTGTTAAGAAACCCTAATCCTTGATTGTCTTAGTTGTACATTTGAGTCCTTGTTTCCATGCTTGAATGTTTTGGTCTTGTTAGTACCATTTCACATGAATGTTTTGGTCTTGTTAGAACCAAGTCACTTGTATGATTCCTTGATTAAAATCATGTTTGAATGCTGTCTTTATCACTTACAATTGATATCATGATTGAATATCCAATTTGTTCATCTCATCCATATTCATTCATCTTGTTTATGCTTACTTTAACTTTGTCAAAATACCCCTAAGTGATGTTAGCTTTTTAGCCTTCATACTTCTTTTTTCTCTTCTTTTTTTTTCAAATCCAAAAGAAATGTTATTTCATTGAATTTATGTCATATGTAGCTTAGCCTTACCTCAACCTTCCCTTTTTTTACCTTGTTAGAGTCACCAACTTTTCAACTTAGCTTTAGGATATAGTTGTAAACTCTACGTAAGTGTTATTGTTATGAACACTTATCTTCCTCTTGGAACCTTGATCACTATCAAGTGTTCTTCACCCTTGTTTAGGTGAACTATGATTGCTTTGATTTAATCCTTGTTAGGATACGTAGGCACAAGCCCGCGATGTTTTGGCGTGCTTACTTAGCAATACTTTTAGGTCTTTCCCCATAAAACATTTCCTAATCAATAGCAAACAAACAATAATATAACACAAATACAACAAGAGGTTCCTATAGAGTACTAAAGATACTTAGGGTGCTAATACCTTCCCTTAGTATAACAAACCCCTGAACCTTAGATCTCTTAGCATTGTTGTTACATTACGCACTTAGGGTTTTCTTCGATCTTCTCCCTTTACTTTGGATAAATTAAAGTTCAGTGCTGAACATTTAAAGATTTTTTATTCATGTTAATATCATAGCTTGATCAGATTCTCACCGCAATAAAGGGTAAATGATATGTCCTAGAATTCATCTCTAGGCATTGAATCACGTGCCCAACAACGTCCACTGTTGTTGTAGTCTACCTCCTCATCTTCTGAATCAATTACTTCTTCCTCTTCTATGTCTGGAAGAGAGAGGTAAAACCTCTTGTTTGCCATTATTTTCTTCTTCCTTGATCTCTTCATGCTTCTTCTCTTATGCTTCAAAGCAGTCACTATTGAACCTCCTTCTAAAGGACGTTCAGGTGTTGCTGAAATGGCTTCTTTAGAAGCAAGTTATGTTTAGAGCACTGGAACAGTTGTACAGGACTCAGAAGTAGATCACTTCTGAGGGGATTGGAATGGCTTGCTTATAGAGCTCTCAGTTATGTATGTTATGACAGACGCCTTATGACTCTCAGATGTTGACTCCATATTCTTAGGATGGGTGATTGATGAAATTGATTTAGGAGTGACATGTTTTTATAGTGACTTCTATGGATACTGAGCGTCTAAATTTAATCCTTGTTTAATTCTTGGAACAGTAACGACCACTAAGATTTTAATGTGTTCACTTTACAAACCTTAATGACTCTTATTACTTGATTACTCTTCCTTCTTAGAAACTGATCTTGTAATGATGATCTAAGTTGCATTTATTAGTAATATTTTTTCTCTTTCCTTCTTTTCTTTTAATTCTTTTTGATATGACAAAAAGGGGAGAAATAATAGTAAGTATTTAAGTGGAAACTAAACCTATTGATTACATATTGGTCATTTATTTTCTTGTCATTTATTTTTGTGTTACTTGCTCAGGGTACATTTTGACTTTCTTGTACATAGGTCTAAGTATGACCTTACAAACCTCAGAATTTATCTATCAGACCCAGAAGGAGCTTACAAACCTCATATTATGGTGTTGCCAAGGAAAGTTAAAAATGGCGACATATTTTAACTCTCTTGTACATAGTGTTAAGATAGAGCTTATAAACCTATGACTTAGCCTATGAGACTCAGAAGGAGCTTACAAACCTCATATTATGGTGTTGCCAAAAGAAGTTAAATGTAGTCATTTTGGTGTTCTTAACTATGGAACTAAGCGGGAGCTTATAAAACTTAACCTTAGAAATGATTGACTCAGAGGGGGCTTGTAAACCTCAGACCCTGATGTTGTTAAGAACACTAATTTTGTTTTCTTGAAAAATAGTTCTTAATGCTAGAACAAGCTCAAGTTGTGAACTATCAGACTCAGGGGGAGCTTACAAACATCATCCCCTGTTGTTGCAGAGAAAACTAAATGTCCAACATTGTCCTTTAAATACTTATGTTTGTCATCATAAAAAAGGGGGAGATTGTTAGAACAAGATTTGTTCTTTATATTTTCTCTTTTAGTTTTGATGATAACAAAAGTATTAAAACAACAATGGTTTATTTAATGTGTGTTTTATTTATACAGGTTCTTGTACATAAATAATCAAAATATGTTTATCTAAGATACACTTGGAGTTGCTTCATTGCTAACTTCTAGTGGCAGAGCCTGAAAAACAATTTCTAGTGTGGCTTAACGCAGACTCTGAACTGAAGGCCTCAACATTTAGACGAGTTTCTACACTTAGTAAACGGGATCCACGCTTGTTGTCTAATCAAAGGGTGAGTTATCTAAAAGCTACTTCTAAACGAGAACGGGAAAGAGAAAAGAAAAATGAGACTCGATAGGACATCGCCGCCCTATGCATATGTATTCCCTCGTGCAATGGGAAAGTCAGAGTCAACGTAGTTCAGGAAACTACGGGTGATGGGGGGAAGGTTGCTCACCAAAATATCGTCGTCTTATGCCTATGTATCCTCATCTAGTATGAGAAATCAGAGCAAACATAGTTAGGGTTAACGATGAAACCACAGGTTGGTTCAGTTTTTTTTATGAGCGAAGTTAAGTTCCCATTCCAGCAGTTAGGATCGATGCCTGTTTGCGATAGAACGGAAAAACAAAGCACTCTTTCCTAAAAATGATCTTGAAGAACAATCCTGAAGGATAAAAAGTTTTGAATTGGGTTTAAGAGTTTTAGAGAAGTGAATTGAATTTGTTTGAGATTCACATTGCACTAAAAACGATGATATAGGAGCGAATGCGTCGCATACCATCCAAAGGGGCATACACTAAACACTCTAGATGAGTGAGGAGAAACCCCCAACTCATCATTTCCCATATGCTTAAGGCTCGTGGCGCACAATGTGCATCGTCTTTATTAAGTGTGTTAGAATTGTTTTGAGATGAGAAGATAGAAAGACGCACGAAAGGTCTAAGGGAAACTCGACCCTAACATTGTCATGCAAAGTGGTCCTAAGGTCGGGATGCGAAAAAGAAATTTTATCCTAATGTTAACATGTAAAAGATGGACCTAAGGTTGAGGTTAAAAGAGACTAGCCTACTTGTTATCATGATTGGATTGCACTCCTAATGTCTATCCTAATTTCAAAATTAATCGAAAATTAAATTGGAATATGAACCCTAAGGGAGCATGCAAAGGCAGGGCAAGGCAAAAAAACAAGAAAACAAGGTAAAAACAGCAGCTACAACAGCGCCTTCTGCACAAAGCAGCAATAAGGTCCCACAAGGTAGCACAACAACATTTAATAGATATTAATTCAGCATAAAAGTTGGTGTAAAATGGGTAGGCAACAAGCAAGCATAGTAAAGACAGCATGTAAATTCATAATAACAAAGTTGGGAAGAGCAGGGCAGCAAGCATGTCTCAATGCAATCAAGTATGAGCAAACACTAATCATGAACAAAGATCATGCAAGGATAGACATGTATCAACAATCAAACATCATTTTTCAATAACATTGCATCATAAAGAATCATCAAGACCAACATGCTTTAAACATCGATGACGCAATCAAACGAACATGCGACAAATAGAATCGGAAGCAAATGCAAACATGCATCACAATATCCAGCAAAATGATCATCAACATTCAATCATTAACATGATATAAATAATCCAAGCATGTGTTCATCACATCAGTCAAACAACATGAACATGTTTAAACATTCAAACGGAACCCAAAAGTCGCACGTCGAAAAATCGAGATCAAATAGTCAAGCATGATAAAACTAGTCAAGAACAATCCATACAAATGTATCATATCAATCCATGAAGGTTAGAGGTGGAAAGAAATTAAAACATGCTTGAAAACAATCAAAAATCACATTTTGGTCCAGTGTTAATCGATTAACCATTTTCCTGTGCAAACTGGTTAATCAATTAACCACTTGAAAACTTCAAAAATTACACAGGTTAATCAATTAACCAGTTTTGTACTGCAACTGGTTAATCGATTAACACTGCACCAGAAGCAGAAAAACAACAATTCAAAAGCATTTTCAGCAATTAATTCAAGGTGCAATCATCCAAATGATCATGTAATCAATTATGCACGAATTCAACGCCAAAAATCAATTATCAAACATCAATTAAACTTAATCAAGCATTGAGATCACAAATTAAAAAGATCAAAATCACCAAAATCAATCAAAACTTGAAGATCTACATTGTGATTTTTCAAATAAGCTCAAAACAGAATTGGATCTAGAATTAACCAACCTTCAAAGCTAAGATTTGCTTTGGTAAAAATTGATCTGCGGCAAATTGATAGATCTAAGCAAGAAACCCAAGAATTCTTCAAGATCCAAGAACTTTCTTGCAAGAGAAGTGAAGAATGTAACACCCATTTTAATTATTTAGTTATTTTATTATTATTTTAAATATTATATGTTGATGTGCCCTTTGGTAGGGTGTATTTGATGATGTTTGGTGGGTGTCCCTGAGATGGGAGGATCATTGGTGGTAATTTGGTGAGTTTATAATAATATAAGAAATAATAGTAATATTGGTGGTGGTATTAATATTATTATTATTATTATTATTATTATTATTATTATATTTATGATTATTATTAATATTTGTAGTAATATTATTAATATGGAGAATATAATATTATTATTAATATAGTTATTATATTATTATGATTTTTGGTGTGAATATGATAATATAATGAATAATAGTAATATTGGTGGGGGTATTATTATTATTATATATTATTATATTTATTAGTATTATTAATATTATTATTATTTTGGTGACATAATAATATTATTACTATTATTATTATTATTATTATTATTTTGGTGAGATAATAATATTATTATTATTATTATTAATAGTATTATTATGATTAGTATTATTAATATTAGTAATATTATATTAGTATTATTAATATTAAGATTATTATTATTCATATTATTTTATTATTAGTATTGATATAATTGTTATTATTATCATTAGTATTATTATTATTATAATTATAATTATTGTTGGGTGTATTACTATTATTATTATTATGTTGAATATTACTATAATATTATAATAGTATTATATTATATTATATTATTATTATTATAATGATTATTATAATTATTATATTAGAATTATTATTGGGAATATTAGTGGTTGAAATAAGTAAAATAAGAGGTGGAAGGGTTATTGGGAGGTTAGAATGGAAATATGAAAAGTCATGATAGAAACCGTGAGGAAGGAAATATGAAGGGGTAGCAAGGAGATATTAGAAAAGTTGGAATAGAGAGAAAAGGGATTACCATAGATCGTGGGAAATTGGTGTGATAATAATAATAATAATAATATTATTATTATTATTATTATTATTATTATTATTATTATTATTATATTATTATTTTTATTAGTTATTATTATTATTGGGATAGGAAATAAAAAGGAAAATAGAATATGAAGGGGTGGGGGAAGTATTAGAGAAAATAACACGATAGAAAGAGGGAAGAGAGAAAGAGCGATAGAAAGAGAGAAGAGGAAAGAACGAGAGAAGTGAGAAGAACGAAGGAAAAAGGGAACGAAGAACGGAAAGAAAAGAGGAGGCCAAGAGACCAAATCCAGGAAGAATTTCATCGATCAACCGATTAACAAGGTAAGGGGGGAGAAACTTGATTGGGAATGGTATATACATGTATAGGGTAGTGGGGATTCCTTAACCCCGTAGGAATGTATCGTTGATGAAGTTTTATATTGACATGCTATTGATTGTTGAGTTATGTTGATGTGGATGGATTGAAATATGTTGAGTGTTGGTGAATTGTTGTTTTTGGTTAATTTGGCGTATAGGTTGGGTTTACGGTTTTAGGGAAGTTCTGTGTGACCTTTTTGATGTGTCGATAGATTGTTTAAGTGATGACTTTGGAATAATATGTATATGATGATGTACGGATGTTTGATGTTGGATGTTTGATGTTGCCATTGTTGATTGACTGTTGGTGTTGGTTTGGTTTGAGTAAGGTTCAGAGTAACTCTAAAGTGTCGGTAGTGTGCCGTAATGTTGATCTGGAGTAGAATTATAGGAAGATTGATAAGCCTAATATGCATTGGTCGTAATACGGATAGTATAGGAAGTGGATGTTATAGAATAGGCTTGAATCAGAGAAGAGTGAGAATTCTGAACTGTGAGAACTAGAGAAGTCGCAGGCAACTCGCTAGCACTTCGCTTAGCGAGAAGGCAGCGAACGTTTGCTAGGTGCTCGCCTAGCGAGTGAGGTAGCGAGTGAGTCCAGTAGGTTCTGTTTGCCTTCGCGAGGAGGTTCGCTAAGCGAACAGGTAGCGAGCATTCGCTGGGAGCTCGCCTAACGAGGGTGTAGCGAGCGTAGCAGAATGGGGTTTTTCTATGCTGTTATACTGTGTGCGCTAAGAGTGTAGTGCCCTTGGACTTTGTTGATTATAGGGGAGATGATTGAGTGTTCTAGAGTGAGTACTCGGTGATAGTATGTGATTTCCGTTACTAATTATTTAAATGGATAATTAGTTGGTGTATGAATCATGCGGAGCATGGTGTAGTGATCAGTAGGATCGTGTATTCCCGAGTGGTGGGACGTGTTTATATCTTGGTGATAAAGTATGAACTTGTTTACTTGGTGATGGTACTCGTTTTCCTTGATATTGTTGGTGAACAATTGGTTAACGTATATGTATGTAGTGATCAGTAGGATCGTGTGTTCCCGGGTGTTGGGATGTGGTTATATATGGTGTTATAGTATGAATTTATTTACTATCTGATTGATTTATATGGTGTTGGTGTAATATATCTACACATATATGCATTGATGTATGATGATATGATCAGGAGGATCGTGTGCACTTAGTGTGCCTAAATATGATAGTTATGCATTGGTGTGTGCATATCATGGTGTTTTGGTGGGATGAATCATGTCTCAGGAGGAGCGTAAGTGATTCATCCGTACTCCTTGGTGGAGAATGGTGGGAGATAGATCATGTCTCAGGAGGAGCGTAAGTGATCTATCCAGGTTCGATTGAATGAACCAATGAGTCGGTACCGCATGCATGGTGTTGAGTTGCATATTTGCATTATAATATGTTATATTGTAATTTGAACAGTAGGTTCGTTATATGGAGTTGGTGGGGTGAATATTGGTGTGTTGGTGTGTTTTACTACCTTGTTTACATGTATTACATTACCAATATATTTTTGATCATGTTTTCTCACCCCTTGGTTGTTGTTGTGTCTGTGCTTCTCCGGAAGTACAGATAATCCAGGTACTTAGATAGCTTGGATGGTGGTGTGCCAGTCGAGTCTAGGATGCTCTGATACGTAACACGGGATATGGGTGTTTTAATTGTTTTATGTCAAACTTGTTGTAATCCTGTGACGTATCACTTTTTTTTTGTGAATTATAATAATAAAGATTTTACGAAATTTGGCGGATGGCCGAGAATGTTGGAATAATGTTTTCCGCTGTATTATTTTTGAGAATAATTAATAAAGTATTTTTATAAAAATTTGGTGATGTGATATCCCACTATTTTGGGGAAAACTCTGATGTTTATTTATAATGTTTATATTTTATTTAATTTGGGAAGTGGGGTGTTACAATTGGTATCAGAGCAGGTCGGTCCGTCCGGCCAATGTTGTCTAGTGTTATTGTTTCCTGGTATGCGACATGTGTGTAAAAACACTGTCGGTACATGTTGTTGGTTAACTTCATTGGTAGAAGTGGAATGATTCCAGTGGGGGAGAAGTTGTATTTCTCCGAAAAGCTACAGTGTGGTGGCTTAGTGTGTTGAGGAGTGATATTATAGTTTGGTAAAGATGGTTTGTACCCCATCATGATTTCGGCTGTCTATTAACAAATTGAGGAACTGATCACCCTTAATCTCTTGTTAATAGTGGACGGGATTGTGTTGGATGGGATAGACGTATCTTGCAAGCTTGGGTGGCGTGAGCAGTGTATAGTCTTGAGTTAAGCTAAGTGCTTAAGGGATTATTTTGAGGAATTTGGCGTAAGACGGTGTTGAAGTGTCTATTTTGACTGAAACTTGGAATGAGAAGGAAAGTGAGAAAAATTGGGATTTGTCAATTAATTGCGATTGCCGGAGGTTTCTGGATAAGGTAGGTGATTTACTATCGGAGTGTGAAGTAAAGCTCACACGTTGACTTTGTTGTTGGAACGAGTCCGATATTAGTGACTCCATATGGTGTGTTTTCGTTGGGATTGGAGAAGTTGAAGAGTCAACTTGAAGACCTTCTAGGAGAGAGGTTCTTTTGTTTGAGTGTGCTACCGTAATGTGCACCAATTTTGTTGGTTAGACAGATAGAAGGTTTTGTGAAGCTTTGGGTGAACTATAGATAAGTGAACAGGGTGACTATCAAGGATAGGTGTTCGCTTCCAAGAGTTAATGATTTGATGGAACAATTGATCGAGGGATGTGAGTCCCTTGGTCATGTGATCTCGAGTAGAGTTCTTGTGGTGGATGGGACGAAGGTCAAAAGTTCTATCGTATTAGGAGGCTTAAAGATCTGCTGTTGAGATTGGAAGTAATTGAGTTTTAAATTATTCATAGATTTAAAATGTGTTGGATGGCTTCCTAAGTATAAAATTGTTGTTGTACGTTAAATTCCGAGATCGCAGCTTTTTACGGAATCGAAATCGGACACTCGGAAGTCGGGTAACGGTCGAAAAGAGGATTTTGGGAATGTCATGTTCGCCTGGCGAGCATACTGGCGAACGTCCATATTCGCTGCGGTGTTCGCCTGGCGAAGGGGTCCTGGGCAGAAAATGTTATTCTGGTGTTTTTGCCGTAACGGGAGAACCGTAACTCGGAATGACGCGCGGTTCGAAGCGTTGGAAAGCTATTTAAATTATCTATGAGATGGTGAAGTATTGACATAGATTTAAGCTATTTATTGATGAAGTGTGTTTGAATGTTGTGGTAAGGACGGGCGGTACGGTATGTGTTCCCGCTATAACTCACAACTTGTTTGTCCACTTGGCATGGGATCTTCTTTAATTATTTATATAAGGCAATGGTTGTGTTAATAAATGATATTTTAAGGTATTCAAAGCGTATAGAGGATTATGTTGAGCATAAGGAACTGGAGTTATCAGTGTTGGAAAAAGAGCGGTGATATACTTCCGTAAGGAAAGTTCTGCCGAATCCGATAGAACTAATTGTGGTGTTTGTGATGCTTGTTGATATAATTAGGGGATTTGCTAAAGACAACTTCAGCGAGTTTCAATTATGCAAAAGGCAACTTGAAGTGTATAAGAGAAATCATCCGACCAGTGATTTAGAGTTGGTTACTATTGTGATTGTACTGGAGTCGGAGTCTTCAAAAGTTCAGACTGAGATCGGAGATGTTTGGTGATCTTAAGAGTTTAAGGTGTTTGTTTAATTTGAATAAGACAAATATGAGGCATAGGAAATAATTGGGACTTCGAAAAGAGTACGACTTCGAGTTGAATTACCATTCGGGTAAAGCGGACATGGTAGATGATGCAGTGAGTTAGAAATATTTGCATATACCGAAGATGATGGTGAAAAGAGTTAGAACTGATTGAGAAATTTCATAATATGCGTTTTGTGAGTAAGGATACTTCTTATGGAGTTAAGCTTTTATTATTAAGATCTGACTAGTGATATCCTTGAGAAGAATCGAGAAAGTCAGAAATCTGGGTTGAATAGTGAATTAGTTGAAATTGATAAATTAGAGTCGAAGAGTGGATTGTCGGGTTTGTGGAAATAATACCACGAGGTGTTATGATAGAGTATGTATATCAGATGTTGTTGAAGGGAGTAGGAGTACTCGTGAAGAAATACATTGAGGTAGATGGAGTATCCATCTCGGTGCTATGAAGAAGTAACCGAACTTGAGTAGATTGTTTTTGAGACCATGGATAAGGAGAGGTGGAATATGCTAGTTAGAATTGTCGGAATTCGAAGAGTGAACATCAGAGACTGTTGAGTCTGATGTAGTCGTTAAATATTCTAGAGTGGAAATCAGGTAGTATTTTCACGAAATTGGTGTTGAGATTTCCAAAGAATTTGTAAAGACATAATTTTAATTTGAATTGTTAGGAGTGGATTAACTATTCCGTGTTGAGGATATACGAGATGCATATTGAGAAAGTGGTGAAATTGGATGAGATACTGACGAATATTGTGTCAGATGGAAATTTGAGGTTTATATTGAGATTTTGGAGGGGCTTACAGGAAGCTTCGGGTACTAAGTTGAAGCTGAGTTCGACCTACCATCCGCAAACTGATGGTCAGTCAGAGAGGACTATTGAATCTGTAGAGAATTGGTGAGAGCTTGGGTGTCGGATCAAGGTGGAGCGTGGGATGATTAATTATCGTTGATTGAGTTACCTATAATAACGGTTACCATCCTAGTGTCGGAATGGCACTATATGTGGCTTGGTGAGATAGGGAGTGTAGGACTCTCCTGTGTTGAAATAAATCGAGTGAGAGTGTTGTACTCATACTTGAAAATTATGCTTGAGATAACTGAGAAGATCGAGAGGATCCGAGGCAATATGTATTTTGAGGGTCACGCCGGTGACTGGTGTTGGTCGAGCTTCGAAATCTCAGAAGTTCGCACGTGTTCTGTAGTTGTATCAGAGTGGCGCAGCGGAGGCATGGGAGGAGTAACATGTTAGACTGTTTTTCCGTTGTCGCTGTGAATTGGCATGATATGTTTCATGTGTCTTAGTCAAGAAAGTACATTGAACCAGGTGGATGATGTACAAGTGAAAAATATTCCGATTGTTGAGGCATTGCTAGTTCGTTTTGGCGAGCGAGGAACAACTCCGAAGGGAGGAGATATCTTTGGTGAAAGTAGTATGGGGAGGTGCTGTAGAAGGCAGTGTGACCTGAGAATTGGAATAAAAGATGCGGGGAGCGTATCCGGAATTATTTCCATCAGATAATTTTCGAGGACGAAAATAATTAAAGTGGGGGAGAGTTGTAACACCCATTTTAATTATTTAGTTATTTTATTATTATTTTAAATATTATATGTTGATGTGCCCTTTGGTAGGGTGTATTTGATGATGTTTGGTGGGTGTCCCTGAGATGGGAGGATCATTGGTGGTAATTTGGTGAGTTTATAATAATATAAGAAATAATAGTAATATTGGTGGTGGTATTAATATTATTATTATTATTATTATTATTATTATTATTATTATTATATTTATGATTATTATTAATATTTGTAGTAATATTATTAATATGGAGAATATAATATTATTATTAATATAGTTATTATATTATTATGATTTTTGGTGTGAATATGATAATATAATGAATAATAGTAATATTGGTGGGGGTATTATTATTATTATATATTATTATATTTATTAGTATTATTAATATTATTATTATTTTGGTGACATAATAATATTATTACTATTATTATTATTATTATTATTATTTTGGTGAGATAATAATATTATTATTATTATTATTATTATTATTAATAGTATTATTATGATTAGTATTATTAATATTAGTAATATTATATTAGTATTATTAATATTAAGATTATTATTATTCATATTATTTTATTATTAGTATTGATATAATTGTTATTATTATCATTAGTATTATTATTATTATAATTATAATTATTGTTGGGTGTATTACTATTATTATTATTATGTTGAATATTACTATAATATTATAATAGTATTATATTATATTATATTATTATTATTATAATGATTATTATAATTATTATATTAGAATTATTATTGGGAATATTAGTGGTTGAAATAAGTAAAATAAGAGGTGGAAGGGTTATTGGGAGGTTAGAATGGAAATATGAAAAGTCATGATAGAAACCGTGAGGAAGGAAATATGAAGGGGTAGCAAGGAGATATTAGAAAAGTTGGAATAGAGAGAAAAGGGATTACCATAGATCGTGGGAAATTGGTGTGATAATAATAATAATAATAATATTATTATTATTATTATTATTATTATTATTATTATTATTATTATTATATTATTATTTTTATTAGTTATTATTATTATTGGGATAGGAAATAAAAAGGAAAATAGAATATGAAGGGGTGGGGGAAGTATTAGAGAAAATAACACGATAGAAAGAGGGAAGAGAGAAAGAGCGATAGAAAGAGAGAAGAGGAAAGAACGAGAGAAGTGAGAAGAACGAAGGAAAAAGGGAACGAAGAACGGAAAGAAAAGAGGAGGCCAAGAGACCAAATCCAGGAAGAATTTCATCGATCAACCGATTAACAAGGTAAGGGGGGAGAAACTTGATTGGGAATGGTATATACATGTATAGGGTAGTGGGGATTCCTTAACCCCGTAGGAATGTATCGTTGATGAAGTTTTATATTGACATGCTATTGATTGTTGAGTTATGTTGATGTGGATGGATTGAAATATGTTGAGTGTTGGTGAATTGTTGTTTTTGGTTAATTTGGCGTATAGGTTGGGTTTACGGTTTTAGGGAAGTTCTGTGTGACCTTTTTGATGTGTCGATAGATTGTTTAAGTGATGACTTTGGAATAATATGTATATGATGATGTACGGATGTTTGATGTTGGATGTTTGATGTTGCCATTGTTGATTGACTGTTGGTGTTGGTTTGGTTTGAGTAAGGTTCAGAGTAACTCTAAAGTGTCGGTAGTGTGCCGTAATGTTGATCTGGAGTAGAATTATAGGAAGATTGATAAGCCTAATATGCATTGGTCGTAATACGGATAGTATAGGAAGTGGATGTTATAGAATAGGCTTGAATCAGAGAAGAGTGAGAATTCTGAACTGTGAGAACTAGAGAAGTCGCAGGCAACTCGCTAGCACTTCGCTTAGCGAGAAGGCAGCGAACGTTTGCTAGGTGCTCGCCTAGCGAGTGAGGTAGCGAGTGAGTCCAGTAGGTTCTGTTTGCCTTCGCGAGGAGGTTCGCTAAGCGAACAGGTAGCGAGCATTCGCTGGGAGCTCGCCTAACGAGGGTGTAGCGAGCGTAGCAGAATGGGGTTTTTCTATGCTGTTATACTGTGTGCGCTAAGAGTGTAGTGCCCTTGGACTTTGTTGATTATAGGGGAGATGATTGAGTGTTCTAGAGTGAGTACTCGGTGATAGTATGTGATTTCCGTTACTAATTATTTAAATGGATAATTAGTTGGTGTATGAATCATGCGGAGCATGGTGTAGTGATCAGTAGGATCGTGTATTCCCGAGTGGTGGGACGTGTTTATATCTTGGTGATAAAGTATGAACTTGTTTACTTGGTGATGGTACTCGTTTTCCTTGATATTGTTGGTGAACAATTGGTTAACGTATATGTATGTAGTGATCAGTAGGATCGTGTGTTCCCGGGTGTTGGGATGTGGTTATATATGGTGTTATAGTATGAATTTATTTACTATCTGATTGATTTATATGGTGTTGGTGTAATATATCTACACATATATGCATTGATGTATGATGATATGATCAGGAGGATCGTGTGCACTTAGTGTGCCTAAATATGATAGTTATGCATTGGTGTGTGCATATCATGGTGTTTTGGTGGGATGAATCATGTCTCAGGAGGAGCGTAAGTGATTCATCCGTACTCCTTGGTGGAGAATGGTGGGGGATAGATCATGTCTCAGGAGGAGCGTAAGTGATCTATCCAGGTTCGATTGAATGAACCAATGAGTCGGTACCGCATGCATGGTGTTGAGTTGCATATTTGCATTATAATATGTTATATTGTAATTTGAACAGTAGGTTCGTTATATGGAGTTGGTGGGGTGAATATTGGTGTGTTGGTGTGTTTTACTACCTTGTTTACATGTATTACATTACCAATATATTTTTGATCATGTTTTCTCACCCCTTGGTTGTTGTTGTGTCTGTGCTTCTCCGGAAGTACAGATAATCCAGGTACTTAGATAGCTTGGATGGTGGTGTGCCAGTCGAGTCTAGGATGCTCTGATACGTAACACGGGATATGGGTGTTTTAATTGTTTTATGTCAAACTTGTTGTAATCCTGTGACGTATCACTTTTTTTTTGTGAATTATAATAATAAAGATTTTACGAAATTTGGCGGATGGCCGAGAATGTTGGAATAATGTTTTCCGCTGTATTATTTTTGAGAATAATTAATAAAGTATTTTTATAAAAATTTGGTGATGTGATATCCCACTATTTTGGGGAAAACTCTGATGTTTATTTATAATGTTTATATTTTATTTAATTTGGGAAGTGGGGTGTTACAAAGAACAAACTAAAATTGATCCAAGAATCACTTATAAACTTGGTTCCAAGATCAGATCCAAATCCAAACGAAAATCAAGTGATGAATTGAATATGATGGAGATGAATGATGGAGGTTTATCTCTAGAATTCAATGATTCCAATGAAGAATTAATAAACTCAAGTGTAAAGAGATTTAATGGAGGTTTTAGGAGTGTAGAAAAGTTGAGAGAATTTTGAGAGCAAATTCTCAAGGAGGGAGTGTGAAATCTGAAAATGGAAATTATGGTGAGGTTTGGAGGCAATTCACTTAAATAAGCTCTTGGTTAGGAGTAGAATTATGGTTTTGATTGAGGTTATAAAAATTGGAATGGGATTAGGAATGGAAATTGGAGGGAATTTGAAAGTTAATCCATATTTAGAGTGATTCTAGATCCTTCTTCTGGTGTAAAATCAAATTTACAGGTGATCAAAATAGACCCCAAAAGTGGCAACATTGAAAATGCACATTATTGGGCAAATTTTCCTTTGGTTAATCAATTAACCATTTACTAGTGCAAAATGGTTAATCGGTTAACCACTCACAAATTTTCAAAAATAGCGCCATTTGGAGGAAAACTTGCGCATTCGCCCGTGTTCACCCGTTCTGAGCCTTGTTAAGCCTCTAAAACTTGCCCTTGGATATTATAACTGTGAGAATGCATGGGATAACCTGTGCTGAAACAATCTATTGGATAAAATAAAATCGGCCATTCGATTGTTGGGTATTTGTTATTATAAATATGTATCTCTTATATGCTTGGTGTGTGACAATCTTAGAGTTTTCACCAACAAGGGAGACCAAAGGTTTAAGGGTATAGCATAGGGTTTCAGTTATGTACAAAGAAAATCTTGAATTACACATTGGGTTTGAGTGATTCATATATTGAGAGTTGGAGAGTTTGGGAAACACTTGGGTAAAAAATAGGGTTGTTCTTGGGCGCCTTCAGGGTTGTTCTTGGAAACCTGAAGGTGAAGACTATTTTCTTGTAACTCATTTATAATCTCTTGTAACAACTTTCTGAGTATAGTGAATTGGAGAACTGCTCTCTCCCCAAGAGTAGATCGGTTGATCGAACTGGATAAACAAACCATCGATTTTTTCTTTCCTTATTCTGTTATATTATCTGTGTACGGATTATTATTGCTGAAGACCATTTATTTTGGTTGCTATTATTCTTTTCCTCACAAATTGATATTGAATTTGTCGTAATTCACAACAAGATTCACAATAAAATTCAATATATTTATAAATTTTCGGTAGCTATAGGAAATTTTCGGTATTGCCCTAAGATTTGAAATTTTCGCCGCTGGACTATGAATTCCAAAATTTTAAAAAATGAATTTGCAGGAACAATATCGTATTTTCATATGCATTGGGAGAGGGGCATGTTAGGTCTAACTGGGGGTATCAAATTAAATCCTCGATATTTTTTCATACATATTGTTTCTCGCGCTTTTGTTAAGATACCATTAATTTTCTTAGATTTCTTCTTTATTTCTATGTGTTAGGAAAATTATTTCAAACTTCTCATCTTTTTCTTTTACAAGTTGGTCTTCTTTACTACTCTAAATTTTGAAGTGTAATGACCAAACTTTTAACAATTATAGTATTGACTTTAGAATTTATAATTTCTTGTGTGTATGTCTCTCTTCTACATTCAAGATGTCGTGAAACACATCGTCATCCTCGACCTCTACCTTGACTTTATTGACATCTCACATTTCTTTGAATTTCTTTCATTCTTTAATTTTTTTTTTTACATCTTAAATATTTTTCGGTGATCTCTTTCACCCTGTGTTTCTAATGACCCTTTAATTTCTCAATTGTCATAATCTCTAAATCTTATTTTTTAGATTATCACAGCAATGAACTCAAATTTTGGTGATTGACATGTAACATCTTGATTTTCATTTAATTTGATGAAGTAATTATGTTCATAGTCTTTTTCATGGATTCATCAATTTCGAATTTTAGATCTGAATTTTTTAAAAAGTTTTTTAATTTATGTATTAAACTAATTCTTAAATATATAGAATTAATAATAATATTAATAATTTTTATTACTTTATTAACAAGAAGAGACTAGGAGAGTATACTTAATATTTTTCATCTTTATGTTTATTAACGTAAAAGAATATTAAAACATGTTTGTTTATTATTAACTTTTCAGGTGATACCGTGATAAACATCTTTTTTATACGTAATTTATTTCAGACATTTAAAATCAGAAACTCAAATTAAAATACATCACTAGGTAGATTGATACAACAATACATCAAGAGACAGTGAATACAGTAGGTAGACCTTGTACAAGAGGATAGGACCACATGTAAGATGATCCTATATCACTCTCATTTATATTTTTATTCTTAATATTAAACTCTCAGATACTAGTGACAAATTTCCATATGATAACCATGAAACCGCACCATCATCTTCAAAACTTAACGCTGTAAACATAAACAAATAAAAAATCCAGTTAGTAGTTAATTTCATATTTTCACGTACTTCAAAATAAACCAACAGAAAAATAAGAGTGAAAGTTATAAAAGACATACGTGTTACAGTTGGTGGAGGTACTGATCTTGTAAGGAATGCTGACACCACATTTACCAGGGAGAACAGCAGCATTGTTTGGATTCAAATTAGAAATAGCACCGGCAGCTGATTTCAAGCAGTTACAGGCAGCCTGACGATCAGGCGTGCTGGCGGCGGCACTAAGAAGCTTCTTAACTCCTGCACAGCATGCTGGTGGAGGACTAGCAGTATTAGGACCTTCAAGATAAGCTAGGCATGGAGTCATATCACTGGTTACAGTTCCACATGTCAAAGCAGCTTCTGCCATAGGCGCAATCACTACCATGCAAATCACCAAAACAACACATGCTAACTTCAAGCTTCTTGCCATTTTTGTTTTCTTTCTTTTCAATTCTTTTTCTTGGTTTGTTTGATTGGTGTCTGTATTGTTCTTATGCGTGAGGGTTTATATAGAAAATAAGATAAGGTGTGAAGATGAGTAGAGTGATGAATTATTGGTGAATGTGCATCAAGATGGGGTTGGTAGTTGGATTGAATTAATGATGTATGGTGCATGATCAATAAATATCGTCCACCTGTCTCACTATCATACGTTTTTATTTAATGATTTGGTACACGGTTAGATTTGATGATAATGACGGTGGGACCCACGTATGAACTCTCCACCCTACTCTTTATTACCCTTGTCGTTGTTTTTTCAAAAATCCAATAAAATTATATTAAAGAAAAAGCAAACCAAAATATTATAACTCTGAAATAAAGTAAGAGATAAAAAGAGAAATACATGACCATTGTTAGAATACTTTTACTAGTAGGACCGTAGGGGGACTAGACCGATATCGGCAAATGTTGATTTCAAAATATTTTGGAAAGAAATGCGAAATGCAATGATTCTAGAATTTTCAAAAAGAAAGTTTGAAAAAAGATATGGGAATGCTAAAGTTTTAAAAATCTAGGCTCAGATGAGTTAAGTTTGAAAAGAGTGTTGGATAGACATCAAATACCAAAGAGGGTTACCAAAGAATTCCATTCAAACAAAAGGATTGTAAAGGGAGCAAACTGCTCATCTTTTGTTCTAATACCGAAGAAAAACAATTTGACGAGAATATCAGACCATAGATCAATTTCTGTAATAAGATGTATATACAAAGTCATAGATATTGGGAAATAGAGTGAAAAAAGAGATGGACACGATCAATTTAAAAAATCTACCAGCTTTCATTTTCAGAAGATAAATTATGAACGGTATCTTGGTGGCAAACAAGGCATTATATTCGGGTGAATGGAATTTCATATTATTTATCAAAGAATGTCTAAGTTCTTCAATCTCGGTGTTGACAAATGGGAGCCCAACAAAGGAGCTTAAGTTGGGTAGAGGTCTAAGACAGATGAATCCACTATCCCCATTTGTTTTCTTGATCGTAACAGAAGGCTTTAGTATTAGGATGGGGAAAGCTGAGGACATAGTCAACACTTCCTTTGTCTTAGGAAAGAATATGTCTGAAGAAAAACTAGTCAGAAAAATCTCCATATTACTACCTAAAAAGTTTGATATGAAGGTTACAACTATTGAAGAAGCTCAAGACTTAAACAACATCAAATTTGATGAACTCATTGGTTCTTTACAAACCTTTGAGATAGCTATAAGTGACATGTCTGAAAAGAAAAAAAATATATATATATATATAGCCTTTGTATCCAACACTAAAGAAAATTAAGATCAATGTTAAAAGGATATTAGAGAAAGTATCTCAGATTCTATAGCTCTCTTTGGTAGAAAGTTTAACAAATCGTTGATGAAACTGGACATAGTGCCATACAACTTCAAGAACATTGGTCTCCGATGCAAGAGAAAATATAAAGATAAACCAAACGAAGACAAATGGATACAATGTCATGAATGTGAAAGTTTTGGTCACATTAAAGCTGAATGTACCACGTTTTTAAAGAAGCGGAAAAGGGGAATGTTAATCACTTGGTATGATTCTGAAGATAAGATTCAAGAAGAAACAACTAATAGGATGATGGCTATTGTCGCGGTGAAATTTGGATACCAAACTATTGATTAGTTTGAATCTTTATTCATTTTGCAATCGAACTTTGATTTGTACAAAGGAAGGGATAAAGATCGAAATTCCCACAATGCAATGCACATGCAAAGGTTAGAGAGTTTTAGGTTCGGGGGTTGGTTAAACTTAGGGAAGGTACTAGCATCCTAAGTTTCTGTAGTATCCTACAGGAACCTCTTGTTTTACGTTTGTTTATTGCTAAGTGTTTATCTGCTTAAGGTTTAAAAGACCTAGGGGTTTATTTCTAAGTATACTCGATAAGATGTCGCATCTTATGCCTACATATCCTTACGGGAGTGGAATCAGAGTATCTGTAGTTCCCCTAAAGGGTTAGAGGAGCTCTTTGACTGTGGTCAAAGTTCCTACGGGTTTAGGGTAGTTGTTTTGAATGGGTTTAGTAGAAGAGATGAGTTTTCATGTTAAGGGAGATGTAACCACCACAAGTGTAAAGAGGGTTGTAGGAAAATGGTCTTTGCATCGTCTTAAGAAAAGGGCTTAAGTACTCGGATTGTTTGACGAGTGTGCCTTTATCGCTCTTAAGGCAAAGTCCCTACATGTTTGATTGTATTGTTGTGGGGGTGGAGATTATATCTCACTTAAGATGATTAACATCTATTCTCTATTGTGTTTGAAAAAGTTGTATAATGTTGTTTGTTTGTCTAAGTTGTAAAGATAAAAGACAAGGTCCTTCCTATGGGGTAGGATCTATCCTAAAAGATCGACTTGAATGGGATCAAGGATCAAAGGGGAGTATGATGCAAATGTAATGCACTACACACAAGTGTTGACTCATGTGTAGGGTTTTCCTTTGGACAGATGCAATGCAATAATGTAAATTGCGATAATATAAATTGCGGGTAATGTAAAACATACACAACGCATGAAAGCGCTGAAGTGTGTGAGATTGAATGTGTCGTAGATGTGAATGTGCGCGATTGATTGTTGATTCAATTTTATTTTAGTTGAGTTGATTTTCAAGAAGGAAATTGGAATTGATTTTAAGAAGTTATATTAGTTCATTTGAATCAATTTGTAAGAAAAATAAATTGTATTATTTTGATTAATTTTGAGAAAGGTTGATTTTAAGAAAAAGGTTATATTATTTGATTTAAGAAAAGTGTTGAATCATTTGATTTGAATAAAAGTTTGGCCTTAATAATAATTTTATAAGAAGAAGTTTGGTTGTGATTTGATTTTAAGAAAATTAATAACTAATTTAGATAATAAAAAGTTTGTTATAATTTATTTTTAAAAGGGTGATCAAAAAATTAATTAAGTGGATTAATTAATTGATAATAAAATAAATAGTTTAAGTTTAAAAAGGTGATTTATTTAAAGATTAATTAAATAAATAGTAAAAAAGATAAAACTAAATTAATTAGTTAAATAATTATTAGTTTATTTTGAAAAAGATTGATTATAGTTATGATTAATTAAATAAATAATAAAAGATTAAGTGGGTTGATTTTGGGTTATTAGTTAGTGATTGAAGGTTTAAGGGGCACGGTGAGTGGTGAGTGTGTGATTAAGTGTGTTGTGTAGTGTGTGATTAGAAGATTACAACAGTTTAACCAAAATTACATGCAAAACCCTAAATCCCCGAAGAAGGCCCCAATTCCCCTTCTGCGCCGCTCCTGTCTCGTTCGCCATCTTTCACAAATCTCCTTCGATTTCTTTCCCTTTTCTCGCCTTTCTTCCCTCTCGATTTCTATCTCTTCACCATTTTCAATTCCCTTTCTTTGTTCCTGAAAAAAGAAAACGTAAAGTGAATCAACAATCAAAAAAACATCTGGATTAAACTTACGGTGGTATGTTCTTCTTTTCAGGGTTCCGCCATGAGGGATTTCAGGTCCACGAAGCCGGCGATGGCGTTTTGAAAGAGTTCTGGCGATGTCTCTATGGTGTGAATGACGATTCGTGGTGATGAAGGCGAAAGGACTCAGAAGGTGGATTTGCGGCGGCTGATCCACGACACCGACGACGAAGAAGATAAGTCTTCTTTCCACAAAATTATTTAGGTTTTGTTTGATTTTGGATTTCGGTTTGCTGCTTATTTTCGAATCTGGTTTGAGGGGATTGTTGAATTTGGGATTTTCTGTTTTGAATTTGTTCGTGAACTCCCCTTTCTCATCCTGATTTCTTATGCTTTTATAGGCTGTTTCCAATCAATAAGGCTTTGAATGATCTTCTGGATTTGGTTAGACATGTGTGGACCATTTTGGAAGGTAAATCATCTCTGGTTTAATTATGTTGGCTGCCTTTGTGAAAAACTTTAATCCAAATAACTTCTGTTAAACCTTGTTTTGGAAACAAATATGTGCTGAGTTATGGTTTATGATTGCATTCCGATAAAATTGAATCTGTTTCCATTCTCGTCTGGTATGTCTGATTTTGTAGATGAAGTGGTGAATTGCTATCCTTTCTCAAATGGATGTGTTAATTTTTGTCTCAAATTCGTTTCCCTTTTCAAATGAAACGTGTCCAAAGGGACAAATCTATTTACTTTCCATCTTTCTGATTTATTATTCTTTTAACACACCTTACCACTACTGAGTTTTCATGCTGTCTCTTTTCAGACGATGCTTTGGAAGAGTTTTGAATACGACTGAGATTGATAGGCAACTCTGAGTTGAACGACAAGTTACATCATTACGGCGTGGAGTGGTAATAGGTACGAAACTAGTTAAAGGTTGATGCTGCTTGAATTTAGACAACATCATTTGAGCATCGGTAAGAATTTCAACTCATAGATTCCTTTGTTTTTCAAAAGATTTTACGGTTTGGTATTCTAACGCCTCTTTTCTATTATGTGTGCACCATGAAACCTTGTGAGTGATGGAAAAAAATAGGTGTAAGAGCAGCAACATGAAGCTTTCCTTATTCTTGGCAGATCAAAACTGAGATCCTGGTGGTCCACGAACGGACTTTCCACCGCGATTCTTGAAGAAGGCAAGATAACTTTTCATCAAAGTGATTTTCTCTGGGGAACCACCAATTGTATTAGAAAGTAATTGAGAATACTGGCCACTCTATCAGCCATCTCAGGAAGCAGGAAAGGAGCAGTAATCTGACATTACAGCCTTTTCCTCCTCTTCAGCAATCTGTCTCCAAGAATTACAATGACTAGGGACATTTCACAAGTATTCAAGAAGTTCAGCAATATTATGGCAGATGTTAAACTTATCGTAGAACTGCATGTGAGAACCGGTGAACCTAATATCAACATAAAGTTTCAGAAGATTCCTCACAAGATACTCAAGAGACAGTCGGCGCCCAATACTTGTGTATATGACTCATAATCATTATAACATGTTATTATTTGTCTGAATGTTGGTTTCTTTTGTCTTGCAGGTGCGATAAATTCCGCGAAACACAGTGGCAGGGAGAAAGGTCGTGAATGTTCCTGTCTTGGTTTGTGACGGTAGTATTCTGCCAACCTTGCTCTACAGCCTTTATATTCCAAAATTGGAGGTTCGACCGTTCTGACTTTCCTTTGTCTATTCGTGTATCAAAATTCATTCCCTGCCGTAGATAGATTTGACTTGCAATTAGTCTCTTGTTCTTGATCACTTTGACTTGTCTTGTAATATTGTATGCCCTGTCAGCTGAAGCATCCTTCTTAAAATGGTGCAATGATGATGCTGATAAATGTCGTTGCACATGTGTTTCATTTGTAGGACAAAGAATAACTAAACTTGGTCTACTAACTGAAGATTTTACGGCTGATTGGTTGGCATACGAAGCAAGGGGCGCTCTGAGATTAGCATGTCTGTTGGGTGCACTTTCTAGTTGTTGAGGTGGCAGCCGGATAATTTGAAGGTGTTGCTGAAGCATAGGTTGTGTTTGCGAATTTCTTGAACTGGTTTTCATAATTGTAAGCTTTCCTGTTTCTATTTTGTCACCTCAAAATTTCTTCATTCAGCTCGTAATTAATTGGTGATTGTTCTTTACGCAGGGATGGGCTTGGCATGGAGCAGGAAGATGAACGATGGTGCAACTGAACTATGGTTGAATGGGGATAAATAATATGATGGTCCTTGGAATGTAACCGAACGGCATGCACCTGCTAGAGAATTAACGAATGAGTACGACTGACTATGATATGAATCGATGCCATTTGACATTACAGGTGAGCTTGTTGGTTCTGAATTTTCCTCGAAACTGTTGTGAGTTTCTGTCACATGTCGGTTTTGATACTCAAAACAAATACCTCAGTTTTGAACTCTCTTTCTTTTATAGAGGTGATATTATTAGCCATTGCCAAATTGCATTGTGGAATCAATCAAGATTGCCAAACTGTATACAAAATACTGATGCGGAACCTTCGTTGTTCAATTGATCATTTAGCTTTGACTCTGTTTTGGATATTGTTGTGATGACACTGAGGCAAAGTTTTTGTTATGCAGGTTGTTAGTTTTAGGCTTTCACGAGGCGCGCGCTTAAAATCGACATACCGTGGCGTCTTGGCTGGTATCATGCGTACGAGGCTTGTCATTTAGCTGAAGTTCTGGCTTAGCTGGTGGTGTGAAATAGCATTAGCAGCCCGAAGATCCTTGTGGGAATGTAGCATTGCAACTTGTTTCCTTTATTTTTATTTTTAGAGTCGATTTGGCTTCTTGGTTGTTTTTTCCTCGTTTCAAATGGATATAGTCCCTTCACTTGCTGTGGGGCCACTTTAACTCCTTGTTGTAATCAAATGCACTTAAGAGACCATTATGTTTCTTGTGAAGAAATGCATCCAAAATGCCCATGTGGAGAACGAAATGTACTTGCTTCAAAAAGTAACTTGTCTTTAGTCGATCTTGCTCCAGTTCATTCATAAATGCCTTGGGTTCAAAAAATGAATCATAACCGTAGTTCAAGAAGCCAAGATAAATATGTGCCATCATTGACTTCTCTTAGAGTTACTCTTAAATAAGACTTAGAAATAAATGGTGGAAAATGAAATCCTTTCTATACTTCTGCTTGTGTCATGATTTAATGACCCAAACTTTAACTCATCCTTTAGGTGCCTAAGTAAAGCTTATACCACCTCCTAATTTGTCCCTTTAAACCTGGCATACCTTCATTCTTTTTGGATTTACTCCCAAAATACTTTGAAACGTGAGTGTTGGATCTTGAGATAATTGACTTGGATCGGTTGAAAAGCAAAAGTCTTAAAACCCAATGAAGTTCTCATGAAATGCACCAAATTAATTCCAAGTAAAACGAGCTTAAACTTTGCCACCACGAGCCACGTAACGCCACTTGATTAAATTGCAACTGCTGGATTTCCAACAGATATGAACAGTCCTCGAATCTTAAATCCACGTTATCCTTGCACTAGAAAGATTGATTTAAGGGATATAAGCATAAGAATCAGCCTGCAATATCCTTAAAGCCGGAGTGATCATGCACACACTCGTTAGTCCTGATAAGCACACATGCCAGAGTAAAAGGATAAAATGTAAGGAAAACGCACAAGGAGGTGGAATCTTAAGGTAAAAAATTAGGGTGTGACAACTATTACTAAAAAAATATGAATATGATAGTGAGTATAGTGATGGAGTTAACATTGATGAATATTTAACTTAATCATACAAACTTTTGTAGAGTCAGTGGAAGGAAGCATGCATGGTAGGAGAGAAACAGAAGAAAACTATAAGTTATCTCCTTCTTGAAAAAGAGAAACTTGTTTCAACCATCAGTGGTCTAAAAGAGGAGGTCACCTTGTTAAATTCCAAACTTGAAAATATTTTGTATGTTCAACAATGGTTCAAATAAGTTGGATGATATCCTGGAAGTTGGGAAGATGTCTAGGAATGTGAAGGGAATATGATTTGACTATAGTTCCATGAGCAAAGAAACAAAAGTTCCCACTGAAGTTTGTTCCCCCTAAGAAGAAAACTGAGTTTCTGATGGACGACCATATGTTTCAACAACCTGCTCAAATTATGTTCCCTGAAGACAGAAGAAATAAGAACTCTTCTTGGAAATGTCATCATTATGGAAGATATGGTCATATAAGGCCTTATTGCTATAGATTGTACGAATATCTTCAATCCTATAGTCAACCAAGGTTCAATATAAAAAGAGGCAAGTGTGAGGGAAAAGTGTCTCAATATTTGTTTATACTTGTTTTAATGATGTCAAAACATATATAGTTAGAAATGTGTACTTTGGACGGTATCATCAAGTCGCATATGCATTTGTTATTTTTTTCGTGTCAAGCATTTATCAAAAACATGTGTTAGTTCATATAGAAAAAGCACTATGTGTTCTATGTGAGTTTGATCATGTTAGTTGAGTTAGATATACATTAGAAGCACTTAGAAATAGCAAGACATATCAATATCAGCATTTTTGCAAGTTCTGAGTCTTTGATTCGACTCAAAGCTTGCTTAGGTCGACTCATGCAAAATAAATTTTTGTGATTTGCTCTCAGGAGAGCTCGCGTCGATCCTTCGGTCGACTCATACTGTGAGTATTTCTATTTGTCAAAACTGGGTTGCTTTGCGTCGACGCATGGACCTGTTCCAGTCTATGCAAAAAGTTATTTTCTGCATAATTCTATATTCGAGAGAGCACAGGTCGAACCCCTATTCTTTAGGTATACCGTTCGCTCGTTTCACACTATTTTTCTGTTATCTTTGTCTTTCAAAGTGTCTGTTATGTTGGTTATTTGGTCAAAGCTTTGCATATATATTATTTTTAGTTTATTCTTCACAAACAACAAGAAAAGTGAAAATATACACTGATTTGGTTCTCATCATCTTCATCCTCTTTCTTGCACTTTCTCAACAAATAGACATAATCATTTTTGTTGTGCATTCTGCATCATTGAGGTGATAACATCCAAACATAGGATTGGTGTATCGCGTTTGGGTTGGGAGATCAGTAGGTTTTTCTTGAATAAAACTGTTAGGATTTTGTCCTCCAAGAATCTTGGATTTTGGGGTTTTTTGCACAAATTATTCCTTCACAAATTCATTCGAGCAAAGGTAAATGATGAACGGGAGGTTCTATCAATTTAGTGGCGTTAACCGGAGGATTATGGAAGGAAGGTTTGGGTTCGAATTGTGGGTGTTTGAAATCAGTCGGGAAAAGATTTGAAGACCAGTGGGTTTTTTTAAAGGTGGTGCCGTAATCGGAGGTTTACTCATCACATTCGAAGGACTTGATTCATCTTGAGTCAAGGGAAGAGAAGGTATAGGTTCAGCATCAACAATTAGGATTGAGTGTTTAATTTCTACTGCTTCTCTTGTAAAAATATTTTGCAACAGATTCTATATACAGGTCTCAATTCTATTTTTAGAATTGAGGGCAAACTTACCCCGAGCGAGGACGAGGGGGGAATTGTCTCAATAAACTGGTGATGTTCTCTCTTTTTACTATTTTCATTTCTAAATTTTAAGTTTGTATGCAAACAAATTGGTTGACTAAAATTCTGGTTTATGGTAGTGTTGAAACATATATAGAAAACTCATTATAATTCGTTTGATTGTAATCGAAAAAGCTTAGCACTACATCTACTTAGTGAATTTTACTTGGAGTGTTTCGCACACCAAGTGTTCGACAAATTGCTTGTATACAAACGTTTTGAGCTGTTTTTCAATTTGGTTTTTTTCACAAGTATTGGAAATTGAACAACTTTGAGTGTACAAAATCATATTGATTTATGTTCAAACTTTTTATTTGATTTCTCAGCTTTATCGGTATTCCATATAGGCGTAGCGTATATCCGGTCTTTTTGATAACAGTTTATTTAGACGATTGTAGTTCCTCGGACGTTTTCGCTTAAAAGTTTTAAAAACCAATTTATTATAAGCGCCAACTAAATTTAAGGATAAGTGATATATTCAACCCCCCTTCTAGATCATTGTCGTTGTCGAACAAGTGGTATCAAAAGCACCAGTTTATTCCGTGTTTCGCATATAACTTCTTAGAATATGAAAAACGAACCAAAAGGGGCTTACAATAGAGCACCTGCTTTTAACAGTGAGAACTATAGTTACTGGAAAGATTGTATGCGCGTGCATATCGATTCCATTGATAGAAATGTATGGAACTATATATTGAACGGTCCTATGAAAATTATCATGACCGATGACAATAATGTTGCTGTGCCTAAGCCTGAAGCACAATGGAATGATGAAGATGAGAAAAAGTACAACTATAATTGGAAGGCTAGAAATATTTTGATTTCCTCCTTGGGAGTTGATGAGTATTATAGAGTTTCACATTGTATGACTACTAAAGCTATGTGGGAATCATTGCAAGTTGCCCATGAGGGAACTAATGACGTCAAACTAGCTCGAATCAACACTTTGACTCAAGAGTTTGATATCTTTCACATGGAGCAAGGGAAAACCATTGCCGACATGCAAAAGAGATTTTCTCACTTAATCAATAAACTAAATTCACTTGGTAAACCAATTTCCAATGACGTCACTACTAACAAAGTTTTAAGATGTCTTACCAGGGAGTGGCAACCAAAGGTCACGGCCATAAAGGAAGCAAATGATCTTATGACTTTAAACCTTACAACTCTTTTTGGAAAGCTCCAAGAACATGAGCAAGTGCTTCTTAGCCTTGATCAATTTGAGAAAAAGGAAAAGAAAGAAAAGACCAAAACTACGGAAAAGAAGTCTATAGCTCTAAAAGCTTCTTGTTCAAAGTTCTCCGCAAAAGAGATAAGTGATTACGACTTGAGTGATGACGATGATGAAGAAACGAATAAGGATATGGGGTTGTTTGTGAAGTGATACAATCTCTATGTAAAGAAGAATGGTATCCAACATTCCAAAAAGAATCTCGTCAATTTTAGAAGACAATCAAGGTCTTCAAATAATGAAGGCAATAAGGGTAGTAAAGCAAGAGGATCATACTTTAATTGTGGAAAAGTCGGACATTATAATCCGAATTATGCATTGATGAAGAATTTAAAGGAAAGGAAAGTAATCACTCACAAAAGAAATAAGGTAAGCCTAGAAGAGCTTACATCGCTTGGGAAAGCGATAGTGAGTCAATCGTGAATGATAGTTCAAGTGACGAAGAAGAGTCCGTCAACCTTTGTCTCTCGGCTCATCAAAAAAAGAAGAATAAAAAGGTACGACATGCTAAATACGAAAACTCTAGTAAATTGTATCATTATGAATTACAACATGCATTTGACACCTTACACCATGAGGCTAAGGAAACCTTTAAACGTTTGGCCTCAAACAAACAAATTTTTACTCACTTGGAGAAAAAGATCTCCAATTCCGAAAGGGACTCTTAAAGTCAAACTTGACAAGGCTTTAGAATAAAAGATCACTTTTTCTATTGATAGATCAAACTTTAGAAAAATCATGATTAATCCTATCAAAAATTTACATATGTGATCAAAAATCAAGGTAACAAAAGTGATACAAAGGTTAACCTCACTTACTTGTATTGTTGCGAAAAGGGTCATACCATTGCTAAATGTCGCTTTAGGAGATTTTTAGTTCCTAAAGGGGTTTATCAATGGTTACCTAAATGCAACCAAGATTTCACTCACAACCAAGGATCCAATAAACAATTGGGTACCTATTTTCTTTGATTGTTTTTAAAGGTACAAAGTCTTGAGCTTACGGAGAGAAGATGGATTCTCGATAGTGGATGCTCAAGACATATGATAGGAGACATATCTCTCTTCATTGACTTTGTGGCAAAGAATAATGGATTTGTAACCTATGGAGACAACACCAATGGAGAAATACTTGGAAGGTAGTGGAGGTAATCTCTCGTCTACTACTATCTCTTATGTATTGTTAGTTGAGGGCCTTAAACACAACCTTATAAGCATTAGTCAATTATTTGACAAGGGATACAAAGTATATTTTTCAAAGGATTGTTGCATTATTGAAAATAATGATAAAAAGGGGAATGTGTTTAATGGCTTGAAGGTAAATAATGTGTATATGCTAGATTTGAGTGAAGTATCATTGAATAGCGACAAATGTCTCGTTACTATGAGTGAAGACTCATGATTATGGCATAGATTTTTGGCGCATGTCAATTTTGATTTGCTAAACAAGATAGTCTCTAAGGACCTAGTGATTAGCTTACCCAAAATCAAGTTTTCAAAGGATCGCTTATGTGATGCATGACAAATGGGGAAGCAAACAAGGATCTTGTTTAAATCTAAAAACATTGTTTCAACTACGAGACCCCTTAAATTACTTAATATGAACCTATTTGGACCATCTAGAATTAAGAGTCTAGGTGGTAACTACTATGGTTTTGTTATAATTGATGATTTCTCTAGATGTTGCTGGACTATCTTCTTGGCTAGCAAGAGCGATACTTTTTCTGCCTTTGAAATTTTTTCCAAACTTTCTCAAAATAAGTTGAACACAAACATTATATCAATTAGAAGTGATCATGGAGGTGAGTTTAAAAATCATCTCTTTGAAGAATATTATAGTAGGCATGGAATTGATCCTAATTTTTCCGCGCCGCGTACCCCTAAACAAAACGGGGTCGTGGAACGTAAAAATCGAATTTTGGAAGAGTTAGGAAGAACTGTGATCAATGAAAGTGGCCTTCCTAAATATTTTTAGGTCGATGCCATTAGTACGGCTTGTTATGTTTTGAATAGGGTCTCATATGTCCTATTCTTAACAAAACTCCGTATGAACTTTTGAAGGGAGGAAGCTCAATGTGTCTCACCTTCATGTATTCGGTTGTAAGTGTTTCATGTTGAACAATGGTAAGGAGAGTCTTGGTAAACTTGACTCCAAGGCAGATGAAGGCATCTTTCTTGGATACTTGCAGTCAAGTAAAGCATATAGGATATATAATAAGAGTTTACTTACTGTTGAAGAATATGTTCATGTCACTTTTAATGAAATATATCCAAAAAATGTCGAAAAAGGTATTTCTTTTCATGGTTCAGGTGTATCTTCTGAAGACATACTCAAAGACACTGAAAAAGGAATTGATCAACCTGAATCAGTGAAATTTGAGGAGGAAAAAGATTACCATCATGAGGAAATTAAGGAGAATCATCTGACTAACATCGATGGCCTTCCTCCAGCTTGGAAGTCTTCTAAATACCATCCTATCGACAACATTCTCGGTGACATTTCAAAGGGAGTGACCACAAGATCTAAGCTAAGTAACTTATGTTATCAGTTTGCTTTCGTCTCTCAGGTTGAGCCTAAAAACCCTAAAGAAGCATTACTCGATGGACGTTGGTTCTTATCAATGCAAGAGGAATTGAATCAGTTTAAAAGAAATGAGGTTTGGGACCTTGTCCCTCCTCTGCGAGGTCGTCGAGTAATTGGCACCTGATGGGTGTTTAGGAACAAACTGGACGAAAATGGAGTTAAAACACGTAATAGTGTGTACATAGTTGCACAAGGGTATAACCAAAAGGAGGGAATCGACTATGAGGAAACTTATGCACCGATTTCCCGACTCGAGGCTATACGCCTTTTGCTTGCTTACGCATGTGCAAAAAATTTCAAATTATTTCAAATTGATGTAAAAAGTGTTTTCCTAAACGGATATATCAATGAAGAGGTTTATGTAGCCCAACCTCCTGGGTTTGAATCTCATGAGTATCCTAATCATGTCTACAAGCTAAAACGGGCTTTGTACGGACTCAAACAAGCCCCTAGGGCTTGGTATGACCGTCTTAGAAAATTTCTACTTGATCAAGGGTATTCAAAAGGAAAGGTTAACACAACTCTCTTTGTTAAACGTCAAGGAAAAAACTTAATTTTGGTATAAATTTATGTTGATGGTATCATTTTTCAGATCAACTAACATGAGTATGGTCAAAGAGTTTTCTAGATTGATGCAGAGAGAGTTCGAGATGAACATGATAGGGGAGCTCAACTATTTCCTTGGATTGCAAATCAAACAACTCGAAGAGGATACATTTGTGAGCCAGAAAAAGTATTGCCTTGAGCTTCTCAAGCGTTTTGACATGGCAAACTCTAAGGCGACTGAAACTCTGATGCCGATGTGTGCAAAACTTAATCGAGATGAGAATGGTAAGGATGTGGAGGTGAATAAGTATAGAGGTATGATCGTATCTCTCCTCTATCTTACCGCATCTTGACCCGACACTATGTTTAGTGTTTGTATATGTGTGAAGTATTAATCATGTCCCAAGGAATCTCATTTGAAAGTCGTCAAGCGCATTCTTAGATACCTCTCTGGTACTCCAAAGTATGGGCTCTGATATTCCAAGGATAATGATTGCTCCTTGGTTGGCTATTCCGATTCCGACTTTGTCGGTTACAAATCGGATAGGAAAAGCACAAGTGGCACTTGTCATTTATGAAATTCTGGCAAGCACACGATGGATGTTATCACGGATGTTATGACATCCACTGTAACATAGGCTACTGAACTTACTAATGAGCTGTAATTGGAAAGTAGTAAATAACACAAGAGATTGTTCACCCAGTTCAGTGTCAACCACACTTACATCTGGGGGCTACCAAGCCAGGGAGGAAATTCACTATCAGTAGAATTAATTCAGAGTCAAACAATCCCATTTCGCACTCTTCACTTAAGACCTACCCAATGACACTTCAGCCTAGAGACCACTAGACCTGAGTATACCCACTCACTCCCCCTCAATCACCTCATTGATATAATCAATTACAAAAGAGATATGAAGACTCACTTCAAACACACCTTGATCTTACTTCACAGCTTTGATCAAGTGACACACACTCGTGCTTAACATCTTTGAGTGACACAATGAACACACTTGTTCATACACAATAACCAAAGCAATTATACAACATACAATTTCTTGACACACAAGGAATCTTAAGACTCCTATACACACATGAAGAGCAAAACCCTTCACTCACAAACTACATTTCTTTATCTCTCTGCTAGCTCTCTCTTCAAGCTCTGCCATATTAGGAATGATCCTTCTGTTATTTATAGCAACAGACTTGCTTTGGGCCTTGAAGGAGAAACTAGGTTTACCCACAATAAACCTCTCTTCATGAAGCTGGAAACTTATCATCAGGTCAGGAGTCTTCTATGTTATCCTCAATAATGCCTGTTATGTCACCTAAAATCACTATGCTTCCTGGATTGTTTCCTGAAGTATAGCCTGAGCTAATAACAAAAAAACAAACCCTGCGCGTCTGATGTCATGCGATCAATGTTACAGCGTCCAGTCATGGCATCCAACTTCACTTACCCTGCAGAATACTCTTAGTGTATGCCATAACATCAGTCATGACATTCATATACACTCTAATGTTTTTCCATAAAATGCATCCAATCAAAAGCATCTACAATTTATTTTTAACTTCCTTGGTGAGTTGGCATAGCAAAAAACAAGTTTTCATTGCTTTGTCAATAGCCGAGGCAGAATACATTGCGGCCGATAGTTATTGCGCACAAGTCTTGTGGCTTAAGGAACAATTGCTCTAATTCAATGTAAAACTTGAGCGTATTCCTATTTTATGTGATAATACAAGCGCCATTAATCTAACCAAGGTTTGACTAAAATTATGGTTTATGGTAGTGTTTAAACATATTTAGAAAACTCATTACAATTCATTTGATTATAATCGGAAAATCTTAGCACTACATTTACTTAGTCAATTTTACTTGGAGTGCTTCGCACACCAAGTGTTCGACAAATTGCTTGTATACAAACGTTTTGAGCTGTTTTTCAATTTGGTTTATTTTTCACAAGCATTGGAAATTGAACAACTTTGAGTGAAAAAAATCATATTGTTTTGTGTTCAAAATTTTGATTTGATTTCTCATCTTTATCGGTATTCCATATAGCCGTAGTGTATATCCGATCTTTTTGGTAACGATTCGTTTAGACGATTGTAGTTCCTCGGCCGCTTCCTCTTAAAAATTTTAAAAATCAATTTATTATAAGCGCTGACTCTGTTTAAGGATAAGTGATCTATTCAACCCCCTCCTAGATCATTGTCGTCGTATAACAACAAGAACATTCAAGAAAGGAAAGTGTGAAAGCCCAAATAAATAGGCACAAGTTTCATAGCTCATGCATATCTTAGATTTTTCTAAATAGAAGATTGGTAGTTTGATAATGGATGCTCCAGGCACATGACTGGAGAAAAAACTATCTTGAAGAGTTGAGACCTTACTCCAATAGTTATGTTACTTTTGGTGATGGAGCTAGAGGAAACATAAAGGGTATAGGAAAACAAGTTCATTCAGGTTTCCCTTACCCTGATGATGTGCTACTGGTAGAAGGACTAACTAATAAGTTTATCAGTATTAGTCAACTATATGATCAAGGTCTGAATGTGAACTTCAACAAATCAGAATGCACTATTACCAAAAAAAATATCAAGAAGTGTTAATGAAAGATTCAAGGTCCAAATAGAATTGTTACATATGGATATCTTAAAACAAGAATCATCTCTCAACATGCTTGATATCCAAGGTAGATGATACCAAGCTATGCCGCCAAAAACATGGTCATCTCAACCTTAAGATCTTTAAGAAGATCATATTTAAAGAAGCTATCATGGGATTGCCAAAACTCAAAATTAAAGAAGGAAAAATCAGTGGAGATTGCCAAATAGGTAAGCAAATCAAGATGTCTCATAAGAAGCCTTAACTTCCTACCACCTTTAAAGTTCTTGAGTTAATGCATATGGAACTCATGTGGCCTATGTAAGTGGAAAGTTTGGGTGGAAAAAGATATGTCTTTGTGTGTGTGCATGATTTTTCAAGATACATTTGAATTAATTTTATCAGATAAATCTAACACTTTTGATGTATTTAAAGATCTATGTCAACGTCTTTAAAGAGAAAAAAGGAGTGAGATAGTTAGAATAAGTAGTGACCATGGAAAAGAATTTGAGAACTCCAAGTTTTCTAAAAAGAAATGTTTCAAGAGTTGCTTATGCATCGACCTCAGGTCTTATGTATTGGCATGTCCATGCTATAGGTCGACACATACTGAAGCAAAAAATTTTGGAAATTAAATTTGAATGACATGAGCCGACCTGAAATCAAACGTGTCAGCCTATACTGAAACATTGACTTGCACAGGTCGACCTGTACCAGTTTGCGTTGACCTGAAGACTCCAATCTTCAATAATTTTTTAATCAATTGATTCTTAGTGACCCTGAGAGACTTAAGATGACTCATGAACAATAGGCTTATGAGGTATGCATACATATAATCAAATTTATGGTTTGTTTGCTTGACATAAAAGATACAAGCATGTATTGGTTTAAGATAAAGATGAATCATGACGACATTTATGTATGGTTACTATAAACACATAAAATTCAACATAAAATAGTAACATTTGATATTTTTGGAAGTAAACACATATCACAAGCATCACATATAGTTCATCATACTTCCTTATTAAATAAACAGGTAAAAGAAACACTCACGTACATAATAAGAAATAGGGTTGAAATAATATTACCTCAACGTACACAAGATGGAGGATGCACTTGCATTCCATGAATAAATTTCAAACGAAAGTTGAAGTGAATGTAACATGTGCCATGAAACACAAACAAAACCAAAATGTTCTTACCACTTTCTTTCTTGTACAAGTATTTGAATGTGATATTATCCATGTATTCAAGAAGTACATTTAATGATTGTTGAATATTCTTTCAACTTGAGAGATGATTTTTCTACTGCAGATGGACTTTTCATCTTACCAGTTATGATGTTTATCTTGCTTCTTCTCATGTTTCATCAATTTAGGTTGATCACTATAAGTTTTATGTTCTTGAGCAAGTTTAGTCAAAGATATCCTACACTATTGAACATAATACATGCCCAATACTTCTCAGATAGCTTATTAGTAATCATTCACATACTTTGACCACTTAAACAAAAAAAACAAAGAGTTAACCTGGTTGGTAACAAAATCGGCCTCGTTAGTCACATAGATAAAAAAAATAAGGACATGTTATCGTATTATTCCTTGATGCTCTACAAATAAGATCACATACTCTTTCCATAGAGCCAAAATATTTTTCCTGCATGATTAACAACTTGTGATAAGTACCCAATCTTCATTATGTCCTTAGGGATTAGTAAAACCTTGATTGCATCTAGGGATCCATTGAAAGACATCATTAGAAACATGAAATTTCCTAACTCTGCACTTTACAATTGTGTGTCCCTTTTTGCAATAGTAGCGACAATATAAATTTAGAGAATATAACCTTTTTCTATTTGGTTCCATTTTAACATAACTATACCTCTGATACGGATTATGAGTTGGTAAGTCATACTTGGATGTTTCGGCCTATACTGAAGCTAATGCTTCCATAGGTCGGTCTGATCACATATAGGTTTATCTATGTTGTTGTTTTAACACACAAACTTAATTTTTGATGTTTATGACATCCCTAAGATCTATCAAACTTGTTCAAAGACTCTTTATACATCCTAAAGCTAAGGGAACAACTGAGCATCTAAATGTAGGTTGATATCGTCAATTATACAAAAGATCTAGCTACTATGTACTAGAATACCTTATTTTTTGTTTGACATCATTCAAAACCCAATTAACTTTGTAGCTAACAATACTTAACACTCACATTTATGAGATTTTTTAAGGTTTTGGTATGGGTAAAGAGACTCTTTTAGACCATTTTTTGATTTGACATTCAGTGGTCTAGATTATTTAGAATATGTGTAATAAAGTAGTTTATTATCTATAAAGATAGTTGGGTAATTACTGAATGAATTCAATAATTAGATTTCCTTGGAAATGTGATCTATTATCAGGCTCAAGCTTTAGACTTTTCCTTGCTTGATTGGGGGAATGACTCTCTCTAGTGTCTACGTTTTTAGGGCGTGATGCATGTCGCACGACCTCTCTTTTTTATGCACTTAGTCGAATTTATCTTCCTTCAAATTTCTCGTTTAAGTGGTGTGATGTCTCGTATCTCAGAATAAAATTAACTTTTTTGGATTTGGTTGAGTTGTTTTTTTTTAATAGGCAATGGAATTAAAACAACAGAGTACAAGGGGTACTTCAACCCTTACACCAAACAACACCAAAATACTATTAAGAGGAGAAAGAAACCAATCATAGAACGCATAAGGTTTAACCAACAAAGAACGAGAACCTAAGCAATTCCACGATAACAATTTAATAGAATACACAATGTCACCGACACTGGATTACGAGTTCTTAAAGATACATTTATTTCTGCTACGCCAAATGCACCACACCATGAAGGCCCAAATGATAAAACTAACGTCTTTACCTTTCTCCTTTCTAAATATTCTTCTGAACTCACTAAACAAAGCGAAACACTCGATTCTACTACCCAATTGAACTGTTGTCCAATTTTCAATACCTTCCCAAACTTCAGAAGCATGAGAATAACCTAAAAATAAATGATGATATGTTTTGACATTGAACTCGCATAAGGCACAATCCCCACTAGTATCACCTGCAATAATTCCCCTCTTCAACAATTGCTCTCTTGTAGCAATATTGTCCCAAAACATCCTCCAAACGAAAACTTGTAATTTCGACGATAAAGCCACACTCCAAACTTTCTGCAAAGCTGCTACCACTCTACTACTCCCCACAGAATGCCAAGCCTCCTTAACTAACAGGTCATAACAGGAGGAAACTGAAAAGACACCATCATCACTAAAATGCCAAGACAAAGAATCCTCAACACCCTCTACACATGCCACTCCTTCAAGCAACTGATTCAATCTCTCCGTTTCACTGCCCAGGTCTGAACCATGGATCACATCATCCTGCAAAATGTTCCAAACCCAATCTGCTGCACTATTAAACCCCATCTCTGCTACTACCGCATTCTTAGCATTAGAAAAACTATACAACACTGGGAATGCTTCATAAAGAGCTACATTACCAATCCTACAATTCACCCAAAATGGCAAAAGTTTACCATTCCTCAATCGACCACCGATAGCATTCGAAAATAAGTCAATTGAGAGCTCTTTACAAAACCTGATCGACAGAACATCCCGCCACCAGATTGAATCAGAACTACATCCCCTGTTTCCATCATAAAGCAAGTCTGCCTTACTTAAGTTACTGACGCGTTGCCCGTACCTGAAATGCAAAATTCCAAACCACAGAGCTTCCTTTTCGAAAAGTAATCCCCACTTCCAATTAATAAAAAGAGCTTTATTGAAAGAGGAAATATCCTTGATCCCTAAACCACATTCACTTTTAGGCATACAAACCTTCTTCCAACTAATCCAATGGACATTCTTCTTTTCCGTCGAACCGCCCCACAGAAAATTGGATTGTAGTTTAACAATCTCCTTAAGAATATAATCTGGAGCTTTACAAAAGGATAACACAAAAATAGGTAAATCATTCATAATTGAGTTGATAAGCACAACTCTGCCCTCGATTAACAGGTTTTTACCCTTCCAAATAGATAATCTACTCCTCAGGCTATCAAACACATGGTGCCAAAGTTTACCATGCCTAGGATTATCACCTAGAAGGATGGCTAAAAATTTAAAAGGTAAATTTCTAACCTCAAAATACAAGAACATAGTTGTAGCATCCAAAAAGCTCACTCTCAAATTGATTCCAAAAATCCTGCTCTTGAAGAAATTAACTTTGAGGCCAAATGCTAGCTCAAACCCCCTTAGCACCGCCTTCAAACACCACAAATTGTCCCAACACGCTTCCCCAATAAAAACAGTGTCGTCTGCAAATTGAACAACACTATAAGAAGCATCCTCTGATACCTTGAAACCTTTAAAAAGTGATGCAGCTCTAGCTTTCTTCATGATGCCATTCAGAACTTCCATCACAAGGATGAAGAAAAAAGGTGACAACATATCACCTTGTTTGAGCCCTTTACTAATGGGAAAATCTGTAGAAGCACTTCCATTTATAAGAACCGACATCGACCCGTTGAACACTAAATCCTCCATCCACCTTAACCAATTTGGACTAAAGTTCAACTTAGCCATGATAAACCAAAGGTAATCCCAGCTTACACAATCGTATGCCCTTTCAAAGTCAAAGATATCTTTAATAACAAAACATTCCTTCCTTTTTCTCTTAGCTAAGTCAAGGATATCTTTAATAACCACGACACCATCTAAGATACTTCTCCCGGAAATGAAAACAGTTTGCTCATTCGAAACAATGCTCACAATGACAGACTTCAGATGGTTTGCTAGAATCTTGGACAAGATTTTTTGCAGGGAACTAACCAGACAGATTGGCCTAAAGTTCACCAACATTTAAGGGTTGGTAACCTTAGGAACAAGGGTTAAGAAGGATGCCAGAACAACCTTAGTTAAAGTAGGTTTAGCATAAAAGTCATGCACAAACCTTACCGCATCATCTTTCACGACATCATAGCATTTCAGAAAAAAGAAAAAGGAGAAACCGTCCGGGCCTGGACTCTTATCTCCATCACAACTCCAAACAACATTTTTGATTTCTTCAACTGTGAATAAATTCTCCAAACTGAGATTTTCGCCCTCAGATAGGCTCTTCAACACCATGCCACTGAGAATGGGCCTAGAGCACCCTACTTCCTTAAAGTTATCTTAAAAAAAATTGCTAATATCATTCTTAATCTCTGCCACTTTCTCCTTAATGCCTCCTTCCGTTTTAACAAATGAAATATAATTCCTCCAAAACCTTGCCTTCATGACCCTGTGGAAGTATCTTGAATTTCTATCACCATCCTTGAGACAAAGAGCTCTTGACTTCTGCCTAAGTAAACTCTCCTTTAAGAGAATATTATCCCAAACCTCACAAGAAGCCACTATTCTCCTATCTACCAGTGAAACATAATTTTCCACAACTGGTACTTGGTAGATATGGGAGGCAATATGTGAGGAAACGTAAGAAAGAGAAAGAGAGAGAATATGACAAATTCTGTTAGCAGTAGCACATGGGTTGAGACAGCTGGTAGCAACTGTATGGTAATAGGACCTAGGAATAATTCCATATATGATTGGGTCCCAATCATTTTGTGAGGCACACAAATATTCCATTGGATCTGACCCTAGGAGAGAAAAGACCTCTCAAAGTGCCTCTATCATCTTTGTTTTTTTACTGCATTCTGCAATTTCCTTGTATTGATTTTGCTAGATCCCATTTGAACTCTAGCCTATTTCTTTAATCAAATCAATAATTTTATCAGTTTTCTTGTATTGTTTATGAATCTCTCTTTTAGATACTAAATTGATTCTATCAATTTGGTATCTGAGCCTGGTTTCGTTTACTTGGTGGATGGTTGTTACGCGTGGTATCATGGAGAATCGCGTGGAAACGATGGAACAGAGGATGAATCAGTTCAAAGGGACGATCAAACAGATACGCCAGATCGTAACGGAGCAATAGTCCAGACCGCAAGTGACGGTGGAGCAGATTCGCCAGCTCATTCAGGAGCATCCGGGTCACCAAAGAGGATCCGACGATGACGAAGATGATGGGAGCATAAGAAGCAACCGTTCGAACGAATCTCGACCTAGAAATCTTCGTCACTGGGGTGGAGAAGGAGAGCGAACCATGGGAAGCAGAAGGAAACTGGAAATTCCTCTTTTAACCTTTCAGCCAACTCCCAAGAATTCTCAAATTCTGGAAGGTCTTTCCATTTCACCAAGACCTCCCAATCCCCTTGATCATTCCTCCTGTAATCCATTCCTTTCTCAGGCACAGGTTCTAAATACCAATCCTCATTCATACAATCCGACAGAGGTTGGGGTTCTACAGAGGCACTAATAACTTTTTTCAGCAAGGAAACATGGAATACCGGATGTACTCTAGTATCATCAGGCACCTTAAGCTGATAAGCCACCTCTCCCACCCTTTTAACTATTTCATAAGGTCCATAAAATCTAGGGCTCAGCTTCTGGTTCAGCCTTTTAGCTAAACTCTTCATTTTGTAAGGCTGGATTTTTGAGAAAACCTTATCTCCTACTTCATAAACCACCAGAGCCTGGTTAGCTATGGAAGACAAGGCTTTGAATTGGTACCAGTGGTGGGAGGAGCAAGCCCCACTGAGGACATGGGAGGAGTTTAAGGTAGTTGTGATGAGGAGGTTTCAACCGGGTCTACTGCATAACCCAATGAGGCCTTGGTTGAGTTTAAGGCAAAAAGGCTCGGTGGTGGAGTATATGGAGAAATTTGAAAGCTTGTAGCTCCGTTGAGAAGGGAAGAAAGGATTATGTTGGACTCCATTTTCATGAATGGACTAAAAGAGGAGATTCAAGCCAAACTAAAACTCCATGAGAGTCAAAGTTTAGCAGATTTGCTGGATAGGGCCCTGTTAATTGAAGAAAAAAATGAGGTGGTTCACAAGAAGAGTAATTCATGGAAAGATAGAGGAGGGTCTTTTAAGATCAGGGACCCTGTAGATATAGGAGGATCTAGGAAGGAGGGAGAGAAAGGTAATGGAGGAGGTAGTGAGAAGTTCATAGGGAGGAGATTAAATCCTGCAGAATTAGAAGAAAGGAGTAAGAGAGGGTTGTGTTTCAAATGCGGGGATAAATGGAATAGGGAACACATATGCAAATTTAAGCATATGAGTTTTAAATTATGTGAGAATAGCAGTGAGGAGGAAAAGGAAAGAGGAGGAAAAAGGGTGCAAACAGAAGACAAGGTGGACGAAGTGGAGGAATGCAAGACTTTGCAATTCTCCCTGCAGAGTCAAAAGGGACTGACTTCTAATAAATCGTTCAAGGTCTGGGCTACAGTCAAAGAAAGGGAATTGTTGACACTAATTGATTCAGGGGCAACTATCAATTTCATTGATGCTAGGCTAGTGGAAATGATGGGATTACAGTTGGTGGAAACACCACCATATGTAATTGAGGTGGGGAACAGAGAGAAGATGAAATATCAAAGGGTGTGTGAAAAATTGAAGTTCTGGTTGCAAGGAGTGGAATTCAGCCATAATTTCTTTTTGATGGAGTTAGGAGGGACTGATATAGTGCTAGGAATGGACTGGTTAGCTAGTTTGGGCAATATAGAGGATAACTTTGGAAAATTATGCCTAATGTGGGAGTGGGGTGGACAGAAGTATAGTATTCAAGGAGATCCTACATTAAGCAATCAACAAGTTTCTATGAAAGGATGATGAGAGCTTTGAAGGATGAGGGGATGGGATTCTATGTGAAAACTATGCAAATGATTGCAGCAGAAAGGTATGCTGAGTTAACAGAGTGGGATGAGACTTTGGGGAAATGTGAGGAAGTATTTCATTTACCTAAAGGTCTACCACCCAGGAGAGAACATGATCATGCTATTTTGCTTAAACCTAATGCTGCCATTCCAAACTTGAGGCCTTATAGGTACCCTTTCTATCAAAAAAATGAAATAGAAAAAATTGTAGGAGAAATGCTCCAGGTTGGTATCATAAGGCACATTACCAGTCCTTTTTCAAGCTCAGTGCTGTTAATAAAGAAAAAAGATGGAGGGTGGAGATTTTACACAGATTACAGAGCTCTAAACAAGGTGACCATACCTAATAAATTCCCCATTCCCATCATTGAGGAATTATTAGATGAATTGGGTGGAGCAGTCATCTTTTCCAAACTGGATTTGAAATCTAGTTATCACCAGATTAGGATGAAGGATGAAGACATAGCCAAGACAACATTCAGAACACATGAGGGGCACTATGAGTATCTTGTCATGCCTTTTGGCTTGACAAATGCTCCCTCCACTTTCCAAGCCCTCATGAATGAAGTTCTCAGGCCATTCTTAAGGAAATTTTGCTTGGTTTTTTTTTATGACATGCTCATATATAGTAGGAGTAAGGAATCATACAGAGAGCATTTAACTATAATATTGCAAGTGTTGAAGGATAACCAACTATTTGCTAACAAGAAGAAATGTTCTTTTGGTCAAGAAGAGGTGGAGTATCTAGGGTATTTAATATCTGCCAAAGGAGTAGCAGCAGACCCCAGAAAGATAGAAGATATGATTAAGTGGCCTGTTCCAAAAAATATAAAAGGATTAAGAGGCTTCTTAGGTCTAACTGGCTACTATAGGAAGTTTGTAAAGAATTATGGAAAAATAGCCTGGCCCCTTACTCAGTTGTTGAAGAAAGACAGTTTCTTGTGGAGTACAGAGGCACAAGTGGCTTTTGATGAACTGAAGATAGCCATGACCACCCTCCCTGTTTTGATTATGCCAGATTTTGAAAAAGAGTTTGTAGTGGAGACTGATGCTTCTGGCAAAGGCATTGGAGCAGTGTTAATGCATGAGGGCAGACTTGTGTCATATATGAGTCAAACTCTAGCAGCTAAAGCCCAACAAAAGTCAGTTTATGAAAGAAAGCTCATGGCAATGGTCATAGCTATTCAGAAATGGAGACCCTGTTTATTAGGCAAGCATTTCAAGGTGCATATAAACCAGAAAAGCTTAAAGTTTATAACAGAGCAGAGGGTGATGGGGGAAGACCAGCAGAAGTGGCTATCTAAATTGATAGGATATGATTTTGAGGTTAAGTATAAGCCTGGAAAGGAAAATAGTGCAGCAGATTCCCTCTCCAGGCAGATGTAGTATTCTCACATAACTACTGTCCAAAGTGAAGCTTGGAATGGATTAGAAGAGGAGGTACAACGGGATGAGAAGCTGTAGGGGATAGTGCAGGCCTTATTAGCAGATCCTCTTAGTCAGAAGGGTTTCAACTTAAAGGGAGGAAGGTTGTATTATGAAGGAAGAATAGTGGTGCCTAAAGGATCCCCTCGAATTAGTTGGATTCTGAATGAATTCCATGATACAGCAGTAGGAATGCATTCTGGTTATCTCAGGACTTACAAAAGGATTAGTAGTGTGGTATATTGGGAGGGTATGAGAAAGAGAATTCAAGAGTATGTGCAGGCGTGTGAAGTGTGTCAAAGGAATAAGTATCAAACATTGACACCTGGAGGATTACTACAGCCTTTACCTATTCCCACACAAGTATGGAGTGATATTTCTATGAATTTCATAGGGGGGTTACCTAAAGTGCAAGGAGTAGACACTGTTATGGTGGTGGTAGATAAACTTTCTAAGTATGCTCATTTTTTTTCCAATTAACCATCCTTATACAACCAAGAGTATTGCTGAAGTTTTCCTTCAAGAAGTGGTTAGATTGCATGGATTCCCTAGTTCCATAGTTTATGACAGAGACGAAGTGTTTCTTAGCCATTTCTGGATTGAGCTATTTAAGCTGGCAGGGACTAAGTTGAAATATAGCAGTGCCTACCATCCTCAATCTGATGGCCAAACAGAGGTAGTCAACAGGTGCTTTGAGACATATCTTAGGTGTTTTACAGGGCTCAAACCTAAGCAATGGCCTAAGTGGTTAGCATGGGCAGAATATTGGTATAACACCAACTACCATGCCTCATTAAAGACCACTCCATTTGAGGCACTATATGGAAGAACACCTCCAGTGTTAATTAGAGGAGACACCCCTGGATCTGCAGTTGATGAAATCAGTAAATTGACAACGGAAAGAAATTTGATGATCAAGGAACTGCAGGAGCAGTTACTCAAAGCACAGGATATGATGAGAAATCAAGCAAACAAGCACAGGAGGGAGGTGGTTTATGAAGTAGGAGATAAGGTTTTCTTAAAAATCCAGCCTTACAAAATGAAGAGTTTAGCTAAAAGGCTGAACCAGAAGCTGAGCCCTAGATTTTATGGACCTTATGAAATAGTTAAAAGGGTGGGTGAGGTGGCTTATCAGCTTAAGCTGCCTGATGATACTAGAGTACATCCAGTATTCCATGTTTCCTTGCTGAAAAAAGCTATTAGTGCCTCTGCAGAATCCCAACCTCTGCCAGATTGTATGAATGAGGATTGGTATTTAGAACCTGTGCCTGAGAAAGGAATGGATTACAGGAGGAATGATCAAGGGGATTGAGAGGTCTTGGTGAAATGGAAAGACCTTCCAGAATTTGAGAATTCTTGGGAGTTGGCTGAAAGGTTAAAAGAGGAATTTCCAGTTTTCTTCCTTGAGGTCAAGGAAGTTTTTGAAGGGAGGGGAATTGGTAGATATGGGAGGCAATATGTGAGGAAACATAAGACAGAGAAAGAGAGAGAATATGACAAATTCTGTTAGCAGTAGCACATGGGTTGAGACAGCTGGCAGCAGCTGTATGGTAATAGGACCTAGGAATAATTCCATAAATGATTGGGTCCCAATCATTTTGTGAGGCACGCAAATATTCCATTGGATCTGACCCTAGGAGAGAAAAGGCCTCTCAAAGTGCCTCTATCATCTTTCTTTTTTTACTGCATTCTGCAATTTCCTTGTACTGATTTTGCTAGATCCCATTTGAACTCTAGCCTATTTCTTTAATCAAATCAATAATTTTATCAGTTTTCTTGTATTGTTTCTAAATCTCTCTTTTAGATACTAAATTGATTCTATCAATACTGCTGCTTCAATATCAAGGTCATTGAGATTGTTAACCGCGTCTTCAATCTTCATATCGACCCAGCCAAAAATCTCCAGATTACATGTCTTCAAGCTAGACTTAAGCATCCTCGGTTTCTCTTTAAGAAGGTAATCACCTCTACCATTAACAGACAAGGAATTTGAAACACCTTTGACAAACCGGATAAAAAGCTTATTTGAAAACCAACTATTATTGAATTTGAATGGCTTTGGACCCTAGTCTTCAACACCAGCTTTTAACCAAATTGGAGAATGGTCTGAAATCTCCCTTTTCCCCACAAATTGCCCTACAATCTTCTATATTTCAGCTAAACCTTTGGACACTAGGAACCTATCAATTATGCTCATAGCTGAGCCAGACCTATTAAACCAGGTAAACCTCCCTCCAATAATAGGAACATCAACACAATCAACATCAACCAATAAGCCATAAAACCTTCCAACTCTCCAACCCTAATTCTAACAGACGAACCAATTCTCTCAGAACCATGAGAGACTGAGTTAAAATCACCTCCGATAATCCAATCACCTTTATAAAATATACTCTTCAACTCCACAAGATCCTTCCATAATTGTTTCTTAAGCTGGAAATAACAAGGAGAGTACACATTTACCAGAAATAGTTCATGTCCCTTCCACTCGCCGTTAACACCCACAAACCCACTGCCTTTGAAACTACAACAGAGATTAAGAAAATTCTCCCTCCACATGATTAACATGCCACCTGTTGCCCAACAGAGCCACATTATATCCATTCAACATCAAAGTTATCTCAAAAAGAAGACACAACAGATTCGACCAAGTTACACAATTTGGTCTCCTGCAAAAAACAAACATCAAACTTTTCAGATTGAATCAACTGAGCAACTCTTTTCCTTTTGGCTGCAAAGCCTCCCCCCTGATATTAAGAGAAATAATATTCATCAGGAAACCACTTTACCTTTCCCCCTCTTGCACTTCCCTACTTTGTCCCTTTCCTCAAAATCCCTAATTTGAGCCTCATAACCTTCTTTACTTCCTTAACCAGAGATGCATAAAGAAGAGATAATTTCCGACACCTTCTTCGACACTTTATTGTCCATATCTCTCTAAAACCTCAAGTTGCATTGAAGAACCTTAGAATGTATTTGGTTCGGGGTAGATGGAGTGGAGGGGAGGAGAAAATTTTAATTAAATATGTTTGGTTCAAATCTTAGGAGGGGAGGGGGGGGGGGGGGGGGGGAGCAAAATCCCTCCAAAACACACTTTTTTGTTCCCTCCGAATTGGGGGGATTTGGAGGGGAGAGGGAATATGAGTTTTGATATTTAAAAATTATTATATTTACTAAAATATCATCAGTTTAATTTCAGTATTTCAAAACTATTCGTTTTCTTTTGTGTTATTACTTTTTCTCGATTGTTTCCATCAACTTATTATAATTGTTCTCCATCTTCAAATTATTTTATAATTTCTATACTTAATATAAATCATAATCGTTCTCCTTTTTTTTTTATAAAAAAAAATTATGTTTAGTTATATTCGTTTTTTTCTTTTAATTTTGTTATGTATTTTATCATATTTTTTTTATATCAAATTGTAAACCATTCATTTTATTTATTTTTGTTTATTCATTTTATTAAATATTTTGAACCAATTAATATTTAATAATAAGTTATTTTATATATTTGTTTTGTTATATGATTCATAACAATTTAAACGATGTTATTGACATATAGTTTAATTTATGTTGGAAAGTTATGAGTCGAATCAATTGTACTCAATTTTTTAATTTTATGTGACAAATAAATACTTTTTTAATCACTCAATATTAGAAATTTTACTACCAACAAAAATACGCATGAATTTTTCACATTTTAATATCATATGACTTATATAAGATCATAAGGATAAAAATGTAAATTATTAATAAAACTCCTCCTCTCCCCTTCTAAACTAAACACATTTTTAAATTAAATCTCTTCCTTCCCTTTCCCTTCTCTCTTTTAAATCAAACACTTATCTGATTAAAAAAAAAAAAGAGTTAGAGAGAAAGCGCACTCCCTCGAAAAATTTGCAAAAAAAAAAAATTTATGTGTGGTGTTTTAATGTGTTGGTGTGTAGCTATGGCCTTTCCTTTCTCAGCTTTTTTTAGCCAGTTTTAGTTGTTTAAGTGCACTATTTATTGTATCTTGTCCTCTTGCTCTCTTTTCTAGATTATGCATATTTTGATCTTTGCTTTTAAAAATTAATATATTGTCATTTCTTTATACATCATTTTATTTATTTATTTATTTATTTTAGATACTCTATACTACACTTATCATTTGAATAATGTATATTAGATGTTTGAAAAAAAAGTGTTCTTCTTACCTTTTATCTTTTCAATCCCTGAGTGTCATTTTGCTGGTAAACTATGGAGTAATATTGAGAGATGGTTAGACTTGGATTTTGAAAGGAAGGTTAACTGTGCTAAATTTTTCATTAGCTTCTCTAATCAGTTGAAGAAAAAGACCGGCTCCAACCTTAGTAATTCGATTTGGACCTTATGAAAGAGCAGAAATGACTTTATTTTTAGTTCAATTCCTTAGTGTAGTTGATGTTCTTCGAGTGATATTTGTTATATATATATATATATATATATATATATATATATATATATATATATATATATATATATATATATATATATATTTATATATATATATTAGAGTAGTTGATGTTCTTCGAGTGATTTTTGTTTTATATATATATATATATATATATATATATATATATATATATATATATATATATATATATATATATATATATATATATATATATATATATATAAAACAAAATCACTCGAAGAACATCAACTACTCTAATATATATATATATATATATATATATATATAATATATATATATATATATATATATATATATATATTATATATATATATATATATATATATATATATATATATATATATATATATATATATATATATATATATTAGAGTAGTTGATGTTCTTCGAGTGATTTTTGTTTTATATATATATATATATATATATATATATATATATATATATATATATATATATATATATATATATATATTATATATACTATATATATATATATATATATATATATATATATATATATATATATATATATATAAATGAATTTTGAATCTGATAATTATATTTTTGTTAACTTACAGAATGAAAAATGATGTAATATTTAATATTTTTTTAACAACATGTGATTTATATAATAAATTTCGAAATAGTATCAATAATTATCATATTAGAAAAATGTCAGAGCAGAATCACTCAGCTAAACCAAAATAAAAGAAGTTCAAAATATCATTTTGATTTTATTCTAGAATATTAAAAAATATTTTTTTATTATTTTATTTTAAATTAATATAACTGAGTTTTAAATTACAAGTATCTCCTTCAATTTCAATATAAAACTTATATAAATTTAATATATTTTAGTGCTATATTCAATTTTTCATATGTATTAAAACATATTTTCCATATTTTTTGTTAATATATTAATTTTTATCAAATAAAAAATAATCTATTAATATAATATAATAAAATAATAAAATAATAAAAATACTAATTTTTTATCAATAATGTTCTTTATATGTTATTTTGTATTTATTAATGAATGTAAAAGTTATTTTACCAGACACACAGATTAATTTATCTGCTACAATCATAATAGCTATCACCTTTTAATTAATAGCTATCACCTTTTAATTATCTGCTATGAGAGCCTGCACAATTATCAGATATAAAACTCTAAATCGTTTTTACTCACTCTTATTAAAATTACAGGATTGCTATGTTGACACCCATCTTTACACCCTACACCTCAATTACTGTTCACAAATACTTGAACAAATTTTCCAGAACATGGTTAATAGTATGTATTTTATTGGTTAATGAAGTAGTGAAAGTGGTTAATAATTATAGGTAAAATAATTGGTTAATAATGTAGATTTTTGTGGTTAATGCAACTGTGAAGTTGGTTAATGCGCAATCTTATATTTGTGTTATAAAATAAATTTTAAAAATAAAACTTTTTTAAAAAAAAAATTAATATTTAAAAAAATATATTATTTTAATAAAAAAAACACTGTTCACCGTATAAATACGGTGAATAGTGCATACGGTGTAAGTATTGGATGTAGGAAATGGTGTAGAAATAGCATTTTTCTTAAAATTATTAATGGCAAGTTGGAGAATTTAAAGGTATTCCTACGGGTGCTCTAAAGTAGAACTCAACTCCACCTAATAATTTAAAATTATGGTTATCCTTATTCAATAAAGGGATATTTTGTTAGAAATACTAACAGTTAGAAGCGTATCTGAAATCAATTAATTTACATTAATATCATGACATTTATGGGTTATTTGTTGCAGAGATATTGAGGTAATGTTGGATCAAAAGATAGGAATGATAAGGGCCCTCCTTGTTATCGAAAATGATTATCTTTTCAAATGATTTGTATATGTTTAATATTTGCTATCATTATGTATATGGGTATTTCCTTGTGCTTGCTAGGCTAATGGTCTGCTGAATTTGTTATGTTTGTTATTTATTAGGAAGTCCATATTGCCATGAACCGGTAACATAG
>OZ012741.1:42757372-42762372 GCA_963859935.3 Lathyrus sativus
TTGCAGAAGTTGCTTTGCCAAAAGCTTTCCTCTTTGGCTTAAAAGATCCTTCTTCTAAGACTTTCCTTTTCTTCCTTTGTCTGTCTCCATAAAAGTCAGGTTCAGGTTCGCCTGCTCTCTGAATCAGATGTTCTGGTATAGGAGTTCCATCTGCTAAGCATTCTGCTATGTAAGTCAGAATAATTTCCCTTGGTTCATTAGCATAAAACAGAGGAAAATCATCTACTGGTATCCTTCTCTTGCTGACCTCTTCAGAGTTGATCTGATCCGGTGCAGAAGAGAGTTCTTCTACAATCCTCATCCTCTGAAGACTTTTCCCATTCATAGGTTTGCCAACCACCGAAGCTAATTCTTCTTTCATTCCAGCTTCTGTCAGATGTCCAACCAAGCCATTCTCAGTCAGAATATCTGAGATGAGTCATCCCATAGGTATCCAGTTTCTCATCTTCTGGTGCTTGGTTCTGATTTCTTCTCAAGATTGCTTCAAATGAGTCCACAGATGATTGAATAGCAAGTAAGGTAGATCCACCTTAATACCTTTGCCTAGACAATACATGAAGTACATCTGATTAGAGTTGATGTAATTAGGAGAGTTTGTAGACTTTCTGTGATGAATGCGACCCAGAAAGATCTTAGCCCAGATCTTGTACTGAACTTTCAGATCCTTTATCTTGCTGGAAGCTTCTCCAGAAGTAAACACTTCAGTGTATACCTCATCCATATCCACACGATTTGCTGGTAAATGAGTAACACCGTCTGATTCCTGATACCCTATCAGTCTGCGAATCAGATCCTCAGTGATGATGATTTCCTTACCCAGAACAGAAGACATGATGAACTTTGGGAAAACACTTGCATGAATCCAAAATTCTTTGACCAAACAAGGGTAAATTGGACCAACCAATCTGTCAAAGTACTTCGTCCATCCTTGAGCTGATACTGTTGGACGTAAATCAAACCCATTCTCAACGATGCTTTCAAAATCCACCAAGAAGTCACTTAAAACTTCCAGTTGTTCAATGGGTGTGAGGAGCTTTCTAACTGGTTCTTTGAATGGAGTAGGACCCATTGTAAAAGAAGAAATAGCAGCCATAGTTGATTGGAGTTGTTGAGAGGTTGATGAAGAGGTTGCCATTGTTGAATACTTGAGATAACAAGAACTTCTTAGGGTTTTGGGTTTGGAAGAGAAGAGGAAACAATGGAGCAAGCATAAATGCCTTGAAACAAAAATAATTGTGTTATTATTTTTAAAGTCTTAATCTTTCATACTTATTCAACCCCCTTCTAAGTATTATCTCACCTTCAGTCTTCTAGTTGACTCTTCATCCAGAGCATCTGAGTGCTACAACCAGCAGCAACAATGTATTCTGCTTCTGTTGTTGAAAGCGCTATTGTGGGTTGCTTCTTGCTGAACCAAGAGATCATATGACTTCCCAAAAACTGACAGCTTCCAGAAGTACTCTTACGCTCTACTCTGTCTCCAGCATAGTCAGCATCACAGAATCCAACTAATTTATAATCATCAGATTTTTTGTAACACAAACCCACATTAGTAGTACCTTTCAGATACCTCATAATCCTCTTAACAGCTGTTAAGTGGGTTTCTCTAGGATCTGATTGGAATCTAGCACAAAGACAGACACTAAAGAGAATATCATGTCTAGAAGCAGGCAAGTACAGAAGAGAACCAATCATACCTCTGTAGAGCTTCTGATCTACCTTTTTACTTACCTCTTCTTTACCTAGTGTGCTTGTAGGATGCAATGGAGTCTTTGCTACCTTACTTTCTGACATGTTGAATTTCTTCAGAAGTTCCTTTACATACTTTGTTTGATGTATCTATGTACCTTCTGAAGTCTGATTTACTTGAATTCCCAGAAAGAATCTGAGTTCTCCCATTATGCTCATCTCGAATTCTGCCTGCATAGACTGAGCAAACTCCTTTCCAAGCGTAATATTGGTAGTTCCAAATATAATATCATCAACATAAATCTGACAGACTAAAATGTCTTTCTTAATAGATTTATGAAAGAGAGTAGTGTCCATTTTTCCTCTGATAAAGTTCTTTTCCAGAAGGAAATTACTCAGCCTCTCATACCAAGCTTTGGGAGCTTGTTTTAAGCCATAGAGTGATTTCTTAAGTTTAAAAACGTGTTCTGGAAAATTTTTCATTTTCAAAACCTGGAGGTTGATGAACATACACTTCCTCTTCTATAAAACCATTTAAGAAAGCACTTTTAACATCCATCTGATACAGAGTGATGTTATTCTGTACATCAAATGAAATAAGCAAGCGAATAGATTTTAACCTTGCCACAGGAGCATAAGTCTATGTGTAATCTATACCTTCTTGCTGATTGTATCCTTGAGCCACCAGCCTAGCTTTGTTTCTGATTATTTCTTCTTGCTCGTTCAACTTGTTTCTGAAGACCCATTTAGTTCCAATGATGTTGAAACCATTTGGTCTTGGAACCAGATCCCAGACGTCATTTCTGGTGAATTGATTAAGCTCTTCTTGCATAGCAAGTATCCAATCATTGTCGTTCAGAGCCTCATCAACAGAAGTTTGTTCAATGATGGAAACCAAACCAAACAGTGATGTTCCAGAAGATCTGAGAAATGCCTTGTTCTTATAGGGTCATCCTTCTTTCCAATTATCATTTCCTCTGGGTGAGAGGCTTTGATTCTGGATGATCCTTTAACATTTGGTTCTTCAGAAATTGTCAAGCTATCCACCTGAGCAGTTGAGGGAGTAGCATCTAACGTTGCTTCTGGTGCTTTTGCTTGAGCTTTATCTACCTCTGATTCTTCAGAGTCTATGAGAAGGACTTCTCTATCTGCAGAAATTTCAAGCTGCTTTGGAATTTGATTGCCAAGCTTATCATCAAATCTAACATGAATTGATTCCTCTACAATCTGTGTCTCAGTATTGTATACTCTGTAGCCTTTAGAGCGTTTAGAATATCCAAGCATGAAACACTTCTGAGCTTTAGAATCAAACTTGTTCAGATTTTCCTTAGTGTTCAACATAAAAAAATACACATTCAAAAGGATGGAAATAAGAAATGTTGGGCTTTCTATTCCTCCACAGTTCATAATGAGTCATCTTCAGAAGAGGTCTTACAAACACTCTGTTCTGAATATAACAAGCTGTATTCACTACTTCTGCCCAAAATTTTTTTTCCATGTTAGTCTCGTTGATCATGGTTCTGGCCATTTATTGCAATGTTCTATTTTTCCTTTCTACAACTCCATTCTGTTGAGGAGTTCTAGGACAAGAAAAATCATATGCAATGCCATTATCTTTAAAAAAAATTTCAAAGTATTTGTTTTCAAATTCTCTACCATGATCACTTCTGACTTTAACAATTTTAAATTCTTTTTCATTTTGGACTTGTTTGCAGAAGTCAATGAATTCAGAATGAGACTCATCCTTGTGTTTCAGGAATTTTACCCATGTCCATCTGCTGTAGTCATCAACAGTGACTAATCCATACTTCTTGCCTCTGATGGATGCATTTTTCACTGGTCCAAACAGATCAATATGAAGCAGCTCTAATGGTCTAGAGGTTGAAACAACATTTTTTGTTTTGAAAGAATATTTTGAAAATTTTCCTTTCTGACATGCTTCACAAAAATCATCTGAGTTGAACTTCAACTGAGGAAGTCCTCTGATCATATTGAGCTTATTAATCTAAGATATACTTCTCATACTAATATGACCCAATCTTCTGTGCCAGACCCATTGCTCATCGTTAACAGACATAAGGCATTTTACATTCTGAACCTTAAGTTCTGAAAGATTGATTTTGTAAATGTTGTTCTTCCTTTTTCCATTAAAGAGGATTGAGCCATCTTTTTGACTGACAGCTTTACAACATTTTTGATTGAAGATTATGTTATAACCATTGTCACTTAATTGACTTATGGATAATAGATTATGTGTTAATCCTTCAACAAGTAAAACATTAGAAATGGAAGGGAGGTTACCATTACCTATAGTTCTAGAGCCTATGATTTTGCCCTTCTGGTTCCCTCCAAACTTCACATCACCTCCAGATCTAAGTTCTAGGCTTTGGAACATAGACCTTCTTCCAATCATGTGACGCGAGCAGCTAGAGTCCAGTTACCAAGATTGGTGTTTCAACTTTGCTGCTAAGGATGTCTGCAACAAAAATAATTTTGTCCTTAGGTACCCAAATTTTCTTGGGTCCTCTGGGGTTAGTAGGTTTGAAATTCTTTTTGAATTTCTTTCCCTTAAAGGTATCCTTATTCTTCTGAGATTTTGGTTTATTAAACACAGGTTTGTTCTGATCAGAACATGTGTGTTTAATATCATTTAAATGACCAAATTTGAAATGAGTATATAAAGGAGAATACTTAATGGTCAGTTAATCAACAGGTTTTGGATTTAAATCCTTCCCAGAAGGTGATTCATATCTAATTCCCTTTTTGTTGTTTCTGCTTACGCCATAGATCAATGAAGCCATCTTGCTTCTATCTAGGCCTCTGGCCAGAAACTTCTGAAAGCTATAGTCATACTCTTCTAAAATGTTTTTAGAGCATGATATAGGTTCTGAGTCATATTTCTGAGCTTTTTCTAAATCATTTTTTATTTTAAGATTGTTTGCTTTAAGCTCAGCAACTTCAGACCTCAGCTGATCATTCTCATATGCAAGACAACTTTGAAGCTTCTTGTATTTGAGTTTGATTTTGCTGTAGCTTTCCAGAATTTCTGATAAACGTTCAAAAAGTTCAGCTCTAGTGAGTTCAGAAAATACCTCTTCAGAATTTGATTCTGATCCAGATTCATCAGTTTCTTCGTGGTCCTCCACGTCAGCCATCAGTGCTAATTGGCACACTCATCTTCTGATTCTGATGAATATTCAGAAGCATCTGAATCATCCTATGTGGCCATTAAGACTTTCTTCTTCTATTCAAACTTCCTTCTGGGTTTCTCCTTCAGAAGTTTGGGACATTCATTTTTATAGTGGCCAGGC